>CAIGRO010037703.1:0-38324 GCA_903798355.1 Fraxinus baroniana | reverse complement strand
TGAGCCAAACCAAAAAAATGAATTCAAAAAAAAAAAAAAAAAAGTGTATCAAACAAGGCAAAAGTGAAAGTTGAAAATTTGTTTTCCATTTTTCATGAAATTTTTTGCATAATCAAACATGGCCATAGTTGTTGTGTAAAGTACTTCCCCACCAAAAAAGTATGCAATAAGAAAGGTTGGTTCCATTAGGGTTTTCTTGAATGGAATCTAAAGATAGGAACTCTAATACTACAATGTGAAGGTTGGGGGCTCATATGTTGGGAAAAATTGATCGAGGAAATGAGTTCGATTTAGCATACAATATGAACTGTACCGCACAGAATTCCTTAAGAATTTAAATTCTAAAGAAATTCAAACAGTTCAACAACAAACTAAGCCTTATTTCATTAAATTTTGAATTGACTGCATGAATTATCTTTATTTGCTCTGTTATATCCACTGGTGAAAACTTGTGTGCAAGATATTATAAATATAAATCATATCTAAAGATGAAACTAAATATAGATGCAAATATCCTAGATTAAAATAACCAAAAATTTAGGATCTACATCATGCCAGAATATTAGGATTCACAAATTCGGGTTATATACACAGAATCATTATGAACGATTGTTTACTGTTGCGAAATTACTACGATAATCGATCACATACTGATGAACACGAACGAATGGGTGTGGTTTGTGATCTTCCTCAACAAAATCACCTTATTTCCTCAATGCGATCGTTGTCTCACTTCTAGATGGGGAGAACAGAAACTATTATAATTTGGTATATTAGGGATCATAACCAAAAATGTCTTTATATATTGCTTAATTAGAGTTCTCATAATTCTCCAATTATAACAATATTGGTATCTACTCAATTAGCTCACATATATTAAATTACTAATATAATTAAATTAAATATGTTGCCATTAAATAGCAAAATCTTTGATTTTCCTAACCTCCTAAATATTTAGGACAATCTCCCACTTGGCTACATATTATTCCTAAAACAATTATATTACAAAATTTTCAAGCGCGCATCTATATGCTATTTATCCTTAGACTTCTCGTTAAACAATCTAGTCCATCTTATATATTAATAATGGAACCACCACGACATTTATTGCAATACAGTCGTGATTAAACCACGATGATAACCATATTAATACACTTAATGACATAGATTAATTATGGATGAGTAACATGGAAATTACATGAAATGTGATCTCAGACATGTCTATTTCAAACTGGTCCTTCTTTATTCTTTAGTGAGATCATTCCAAAATCCTTAATGCAACGCGAACATTGCACATAGAAAACACAAGCAAGCTCAGAAACAGAATCATACACCATCAATTTTATTCTGTAGAAAATCAAACAATCCAATGTTTAGAGCAAATATATAGTACATAAAAAATGACTTCCACTAGACCATGGCATCTTCGAAAATAACGCCCATGTGAGTAGTGTGCTCACGAAAGACCTTAGCCGTCAATCTCTTGGTTAATAGGCCCGCAGCATGGAGTTTGTACCTATATGTTCAATGGAAATATGTCTACCCCGAACTCTCTCTTTAACAACTAGAAACTTGATGTCGATAAAGTTCTACTTCGTCAAGCTCATGTTATTGTTGGAGTAAAGCAATGTCGAGTTATTGTCACAGTAAATATTTAATGGCTTGTCAATGCCATTTACCACTCACAGCCCAGTGACAAAGTTCCACGGCCATGTCCTATGGTTGGATGCCTCATAACAAGCAATGAACTCCGCAGCCATGGTTGAAAAAGCTACGAGAATCTGTTTAGCAGACTTCCATGAGATATCTCCTCCAGCCAACATAAAGATGTAGCCTGGAGTGGAGCGTCTGCTATCTTGGGATCTCACAAAATCGAAGTCAGAGAACCCGATAACTTCTAAACTGTCTAATCTCCGATAAGTGAGTATATAGTCTTTTGTTCTCCTCAAATAATGCATCACGCGTTTGGCTGCCTTGTAGTGCTGCATGCCTGGATCACTTAAATATCTGCCCAAAACTCCCAATATAAATGCTATGTCGGGTCGAGTACAAACTAAAGTGTACATTAGACTCCTTACTACTAACGCATATGGAATCTTCTACATCTCTTTTCTTTCAAGATCATTATTGGGGTACTGTTTGAGACTAAACTTGTCTCTTTTAGCAATGTACATGTCTTCTGGTTTACAATCTTTCATGTCGAATCTACTCAAAACCTTATCGATATAGCTCTTTTGTGACAACCTAAGGATACCTTGAGAACGATCTCTCAGTATATGAATACTTAATACAAAATAAGCATCCTCAAGATCTTTCATCTCGAAATTTCTTCGTCAGAAATTCCTTGGTTTCTGCAGTAAACCTATATCGCTATTAGCGAGTAGAATATCATCGACATATAATAACAAGAAGATATATTTACTCCCACTGAACTTGTGATATACACAATCATCAACAACATTCACCTCAAAACCGTATGAGGTGATGACTTGATGGAACTTGTGATACCATTCATGGGAAACCTGAAACATAGATGGATTTCTTCAACTTGCATACAATAGACTTTAGATCTCATGATACAAAGTTTTCTGGCTGTACTATGCAAATCATCTCATGAATGTCTCCATTGAGAAACGTAATTTTGACATCTATCTGATGTCGCTCCAGAACAAAATGAGCCACCAGTGTCATTATTGTTCTAAAAAAAGTCTTTCGAAAATACCAGAGAGAAAGTCTCTTTGTAGTCCATGCATTCCTTTTGAGTAAAGCCTTTAGCGACTAGTCGAACATTTTATCTCTCGATATTGCCCTTTGAATCCCTCTTGGTTTTAAATATCCATTTACAACAAATGGGCTTCACACCTTTAGGCAACTCGACGAGATCCTAAACGTCATTTTCTTCCATATACTTCATCTCATCCTTCATGGCATCAATTTACTTCTAAGAGTTAGAACCACACATGGCTTGATGGTTCATCAGGCCATCCTCCGTTAAACCAACGCCATCCTCATGTTCTTGAAGAAAGATGATGTAATCATCCGGAATTGCATTTCTTCTCTCCCTGGTGGATTTCTTCAATAACACTTCTTGAGGTTGTTGAGTTTGTTCTATAGGTGGTGCTTGAGGAAGAATCTCATTGTTGTCTTAGTCTGGAACAATGTCAGGGATGGAGTAACCGTCTATGAACGTAATGAAGTATTGTTATCCATTCCAAGAAGCCGTAAGGAATTGCCCACAAATATCAATATGTATTAGTTCTAAGACGTCTGTAGCTCTCTCGACACCTAATTTTCTAATATTTGTTCATTTCTCCTTGATGTACTCAACACAAATTTGGAAGTTTTTTAAATCTAGGGGCTCAAGAATCCCGTCTAACACAGGCCTCTGAATTCTTTGCTTGGAGATATGACCTAAGCACTTGTGTCATAAGGTGGCGGAATTCTCACTTAATTTTCACTTTGTAACACGTGAACTGGTTTGCAGTGTTTCGTTACAAGAACTAACAACATCAAGCATATACAGATTATCAATTAAATAACCGGAACCAACAAAATTTGAATTTTGATAGAGACTAACTTTATTATTTCCAAATGAACAAGAAATTCTTGATTTGTCCAAACTAGAAATAAAAATCAAATTCCGTCTAAAGGACGATGCAATAAAAGTCTCAAACAAATCCAAATAAAACCCAATTTTTAATTGTAATCTGAGAGTCCCTATAGCCTCCGCTGCAACTTTATTTCCGTCGCCCACAAAGATGAATATTTCAGTATCACTTAGCGGTCGGCTCCACAGGCAACTCTTCATAGACATACTTATGTGAGTAGTAGCACTAGAATCTACCTACCAAGTATCCTTAGGTTTAGAAGCTAAATTAACTTCAGAACAAACTAAAGTTAAAAGCATACCCTTCTTTACACGCCAGGCAGCGTATTTGGAACACTCATTCTTCACGTGTCCCGCCTTTTTGCAGAAGTAGCAGAAAAACTCCTCATCCTGCTTCTTTTGTTTCTTCTGCTTAGAAGGTCCTTCCGCAGTATCCTTAGATCTCTTCATTTTCTTGTTCTGAGAGGTTGACGCCAAGTGAGCACTCTCGGCCTTATCACGATGCGCCTCTCTTCTTCTTGTACCCAGTGAGATATAAGCTCACCGAGAGACCATTTGTCATTCTGAGTGTTATAACTTACTTTGAATTGCCCTTAGTGTGCAGGAATAGATTTAAAACCAAGTGCACGAGCAAGTCCTCAGACAGCTCCAACTTAAGCGACTTGAGTTTCGATGCGAGATGAGACTTCTCCTTGATGTATTCCCTTATGTTCCCTTCCCCCTTATACTTCATCGCGACAAGTTTAGCTAAAAGATTACTAACCTCCGATTTTTCGTTCTTAACAAAATATTGCTCGATTTTCTCAAGGAACTTCTTGGCGATCTCGCTCTCAGTAATAGAGCCCTAAAACGCTTTTGGAATGGAACGTTTCATGATTATCAAGCACATTCGGTTAGAGCGATTCCACCTCTCAATTTTAACCTTATTGGGGTTTTCCAGAGTAGAAGGGGGTCGATCTGAATGAAGTGCAATCCAAATCCAGACAATCAAGGACAATCACCACGATTTTTTTCCAGACCTTAAAGTTCGTCCCGCTCAGCATCGGGATGTTATTGACTTGGGCAGAAATGTTCGTAGTAGTAGCAACAGAAACTGGATAGAGAACAAAATAAAGAAAAATAATACATGCACAAATAATCCAAATTGGGTTTCCATCTCAAGATATCTAGCCCAACAATAATTCCTAGTCTTTGGACAGAGAAATTAACTGTAAGTGGCACTCTCAATACAATGATCAAATACAGACAATCAATTATGTCATCTTTAGACTGACTGTTGTTCACATGAAAAGTTTTTATAATGGTCACATATTTATCATCGTAGGTGCGTTGTTATTTGGCCAAACTAAGTCTTCTTTTGGGCGTAGTATGGTTCGCATAAATGACTTCGCACAAAGAATCTATGTATTTTCTGTCGAACTAATCTACACAATAGGGGTTACTTTGGCAACATGTTGCTTCAATCAATTTAATTAAAAATACTAGACATCCAAAAGAAATAAACAAAACCAAAGTTTGAATTTATTCTACACTTTAAACTTTTTTTAAAAAAAAAATAAAAATTCAACGGTCAACTATAACGGTCAAAATCGAGTTTTTTAGGCACCTTTTTTAAAGTTTAAATGGACTTGTCAACAAAATAGGATTGTAGGCCACTCAAATCTAAGCAAACGTGGCACTCACTTTCGGCCACGTTTAGTGTCCAACAATTCAACAAACTGAATTCATTAAAAAAAATACCGTAATTTCCTTCTTTAAAAAAAATTCTTTCACAAAATTGAAACTTGATTCAATGGTCGAGTGCATCAAGAACAACCAACAATCATTATATTATGAATCTAAATTCAATTTAGATATTCTTGAATCTTAGATTAATAAGAAAAAAATGACCTCAATTATTCTTAAAACTTTAAGAAATTTCACAAAACCCAAACATTCTATTCGAGAAAAGATAATCCAAACACCATATGAATAGAATATCCAAAAATCCTAATAATCTAACAACGACGATAGCTCTAATACCACTTGTTATAAATATAAATCATATCTAAAATCGAAACCAAACTAAATGCAAACATCCTAAATTAAAATAACAAAAAACCTAGAATTTACATCATGCCAGAATATTAGGATTCACGTATTCAGATTATATATCTGGATTCATTATAAACGATTGTTTATTGTTGCGGAATTACTATGACAATCGATCACGTATTGATGAACACGAACGAATGGGTGTGGTTGGTGATCTTTCTCAACCAAGTCGTCTTATTTTCTCAATGAGATCGTCGTCTCACTTACGAAGGAGAGAATGGAAACTATGCATAATTTGGTATATTGGGGACCATAACAAAAAAGATCTTTATATGTTGCTTAATTAGAGTTCTCATAATCCCCTAATTATAACAATATTGGTATCTACTCAATTAGCTCATATTTGTTAAATAGCTAATATAATTGAATTAAATATGTTGCCATTAAATAGAAAAATCGTTGGTTTTCCTAACCTCCTAAATATTTAGGAAATTTAGGACAGTGCTTAAGATTGTTATTAGTAGTATGAGAAAGGAGAGATATCTAATAGGCATGTCTAAATACACTTATTTCAAATCCTAAATTGGATGGAACGACCTAATGATCCATATTTTACTATAATATTTATTTAAATGCTTGAGTGATCCTTCGAGAATCTATATAACCCTATTCTTATCTGGTAAAGACTACCAGTCCCAGGAAATCTATATTCCACCAGGCAACAGTAGAGCTTGAGCTCTGTGTCCACATTGAACTCTCCAGATGACGATAATAGCGGTTCATGCACATAATGTAACAACCATGACAAGATTCCTAGATTACTTCAGAAGTTATTCAAACAAATTAATAAAGGCATGTTTGATATCGAAATTTTGAGAATAGAGGAAAGTGATCCTTTAGGAGAACGTGTGATTAAAAATGTGGAAAAGTTACGGATCCATTTGCAAAATTATTTTATTGAGAGAATATGTGATTGAAAATGAGTCTGGACAAACATGGGCCAACTGTCTTGACCTTTGAACTAAATTAAGACAAGATGATCGCAAAAATAGTTATTTTAGTCTATTCAATGAAACCGTGGTAAAAATCGAAATGTGTGATGTTGATAGCTAAGCCAAATATGTCTACTTAGGAAACAGAATGTCTGTTCTGTCACATGATCAGTATTTTAACAAAATCTTGTTAACATTTTCTGAGGGAGTGACTTTCTATTGAAAGGTCTGACTTGACAGAAAACTGAAGCTTGGGATCTCGATGGGTAAAGTAGTGTTTTGAACTATGACATACTATCTGTTTTATCACTTGCTGTATTTCATATTCGACCTTTATTTCCGGGTCCTTCAACTATCTTATTGCCTACTTTGACCTTATATTTTTGTGAAATATATGCAAGAGTTGTTTTAAAACATCTTCCACGATAAGTCATTCTTCTATTTTTTGTGATTGCTTCTTTTACTGCTTTTATAAATGTGTATGTCGCGTCACCAGTCGTTTTTTTCCCCTGCAGAGAGGGCCTGCAAAGAGAACTTAGACAAGTTGCTATTAAATGGTTCCTCTACTGAATTAAAAGCTTAAGCTGTTAAATGTTGGATTCAACACGCCCTTTCACGTGCAAGATGGGTTTCATGTTTAAATCAAAGGTACGACACTTGGAACAATTATCACAAATGGTTGACGGCGAGATATGATCCCAACATTTGCCTCCTTCATTAATCATTATCATGTTGAACTAAGATGTACGAGATTTCATGTGACTGCAGCCAATTGGTGATCTCGATGAAGAAGAGAATGAGAGTAAAAATACTAAAAGCTGTGTCTGCAGCCAGTTGATGACCTTCACAAGCACTGAAACAATAGCCTTTCCACCATTTGTACCTTCAGAAGCTCCTGATGGAGGTCCATTGTCGTCGCATTTTCCTTTGACAACCCAAAATGAAAACATCGAAATCATATCAATACAACGTTTTTTCACTTCTCTGAGCATGCAAAGAAACGACACGAGCCAATTTAGGTTTATGTCAAGAATCTCCAATCCTTTCTTCTGATCCTAGAAAAAGCACATTTTTGCATACAAGATTTTTCAAGAAACTTGAAGCTGACTTTTACAATAATCTATAGTCACTCAGTGCTGCAGCTTCTTAACTAGTTTCGTGTGAAATGAGTGTAGGCCACTAAAAGGCGAAATGTTCACAAGATGAATGTAACAAAATACGGATGCTAAGACAAATATGTAGGTATATTAAAAGGATAATGCTGCTTGTACAAAATGGTTGACAAAATAGCCACATGACGTCCCCCTATTGGAGGGGCGCCTGCCGAACCATTTTGTAATGGGTTTTGTACATGTAGCATTACCCATATTAAAATTGATAAATTAAGAGAAGACGACATGTTTTGCGTAGATTGAAAGAGGCCTGCTCTTATGAGTGACGCAAAGTCAATTGAATAGGTTCGAAGAGGGAGGGGTAAGAGTTAAGACGAACTCAATTTTATAAGAAAAACACTTACATGGTTTTGTTATACATTAGGTGTAAGTCAAGAAAGGTTCAATTGTGACAAGAATCAACCATTGCATGAAGTGTGACATCTAGTTTGAGTGGTCAAACAATGGCTTCATTTATATAATTATCACGAATCATTCCTTCAGTTTTAAAATCAAAGGGGAATATTGTTTCATCAAATCCATCTTTCTCATCCAAGATAAAATTAGGTTGTCGTAAGCAATGCCTTGAATCATTATTAGACATAATCGAAGATTTAAAGCAACTAGATCCTTATCAACTATTATAGGTCATGTTAGTCAATTTCTTCTTGCTCTCACACGTTCTAATGAGATTGTGACACTTATAAATGAGAACCTCTTCCACGCAAAACGTGTCGTGTCTCGATACCCGATTTACCATTTCCTTGATTTATCTTCAGTTGACGCCACCTCTGTATTTTCTCATTTCGTATGTTACCCATTTTAGTATGCAACATTCATCTTCATGATATTTTGTCCTTTAACAGCAAACAAGATTTTTCCTCGGTTTGACATAAACACGAACTTATCAAATACACTACAAAAAACAGCTTTTACATTTAACTTAGTCGTGAAATAACAACGCACCCTACTTTTTTTGTTGGGTAGATGCTACAAACCGAAATGAGAAACATTGCAACTTTTTTCTCCACTTAGCGCAATCCGCGTGTCTTGATGGCTTGAGATTACAACTTGTCAAGAACCTGATGCTCACTTTTGCACAAAATCATAATGAAAATTTCATTGGAAATTCATTATTTATTCCATTAATGTCATTTTGATTCCATTCCCATAATCTACGTCTCAAAATACATTCACAAAAGTAAATTTAAAAATAGTCACTTAATGGGAATGATTCTATCACAATAGTCCCATTTTTTTTTTTTTTTTTTTTTATGCTTTCAAAGAAAATGATCAAAAAAAATATTACCCGTAAAGGAGAAAAATTCCGACCTGCCGGATTCGAACCAGCGACCTAAGGATGGCTAACAGGATATTCCCACTACAGTCCTCCGCTCTACCAACTGAGCTAAGGTCGGGCTTGTTATACGTTTTCCCAAGATTATATTCTTAACAGAAATAGAGACAAGTTGGTTCACCTTAACCAGTTGAACCTAATTGCTAAATTATATTAATCAATTGAAAAAAATTGGCACATACATAGGTTTGAAGTCAAGTTTTGGAAAATAAGGTAGATTCGGAACCCAACCCATTTATATCCTTATATTTGAGCTCCAATTTTTCAAAACTCATTTTTGAACCACATATTCTTCTGTAAAGTAATTTTACGTATAAACCCAAAATTTTCCATACATTTTAATTACACGTTCTTCTAAAAATCATTATTTCAAAATATATTTTTCCAAGGCTAAAATAGGGTTACATTTATTTATTATGTAAAAAGGCAACAACCATGATATCTTATAGGATCATAATTTTCTCTTCAAATTAGTGATTAAATTAACGTTGAAAATTGTTATTCCATATTTTGGAGGGATACAAAGAAAGCTTTCCTAATGGGCTTCTGCACTTTAAAATAGTTGGGCATTAAAATTTGATACTGCATAATAAATAATAATTTATTATTTCCTTAGTTTAATAAATTTATTATTATAACAAAAATTAATGATAATTGTGAAGAGGTCAGTCAAAGAAGGATCTAATAATGTGTTTGATTGGCATATTAAATTCAAAATATTCTTCACATAAATCCAAAATATTTTTTTACTTTCTAACCACGCTTTCTCCCAAAAATTTATTATTAAAATCTCATTCTTTCCAAAAATATTCTGTCAAACAAAGGCTTATTTTGAGAACGTATGGTTGAAAATGAGTTTTAGAAGGAAAAAAAAAAAAAGATTTTTTTGAGAATGATAGACAAACAGAGGCTAAATATAGGGCTATCTATGGATTGGATTTTGATCCGAATTCAATGAAATTAATGGAAGATGAATTTATGGTCTCGGTCCAATAATCCGTTCAAGATCCGAATTTGATAATCCGTTAACTAAATGAAGCAAATATGTATATAAATCAATCCAATCTGATTTTTTTATAATAATATAATATATTACTGTATAATTTATTACACTTTTTTTTTTTTTTTTTTTTTTTTTTTTTTTTTTACTTTTTTTTTTTCTTTTTTCATTTTGAAACTTTTATTATACCTTATAACTTTTAATAAGGAATGTCAAACCAATCAAATTTCAATATAATATTAATATATGTTATAATAAGTTTTGTATTGACATTGAAAAGCTTATATTTCTAAAATATTTAGAATCGAATTATCAGATCGGATATTTGATGACATAGCAAATCAAATATGTATTTAACAATCAAATATCTGTTGGATTATCAGATAGAATCGGATATGAACAAATTCAGTCTATATCCAATCCATTTACAATATAATGATCGGAACAAATTTGTCTGAGTAGAGAGACAAGAAAAATGTTTTTTGTGGAGATGCAGTCTATTTCCTTGGAGAGAGATACGATCTCTCATTATTTTTCAACTTTTCTTGAGAGGAACTTTCAAATAAGTCAACGTGCTCACCATGAGACTTTTTGACAGAAAAATTAAGTTTCTATCTAGTAGGGACTAATTGTACTGATAATAAAAGTTTGAGCCAACTGAAGGCTAGAAAAAATTCATCAGGTACCCATATGCTACATTTGGGGAAGTTTGAATATCAGGACTACAAATTTTCCTTGATTCAAATCCACCTAGCCATAAGCCACAGCCAGGACCAGAGCCAAGGCTGAATCAAATGAATTGTTACAACAGAATTTCTATACTCAAAACTTCTATCAACAGCTTGGCCCAGAGGCTGGCCAAGAAATTTCAAAATGTATGCACATATTCAATCTAATTCCACACAAAAATCTTTTGTCACACTATTTTTTCACTTTCAGCATATACCAAAACTGTACTTATAACTCTGCATGCCAAAATTGTAATTGTTCTATCGTGTATTTGAAACAAACTGAAGAAAATGTAAAACACCGGAAACTTCATTCAACAATTCCAAACAGCACCAACTCTAGCACTAGGTCACCAAACAAATGAGTCTCCAATTCTCGACAAATGATATCAATATCTTCGTCCAAGTCCAACCATTTCATTTCTTTTCCCAGGGTCCTCTCAAACAAGCATTTGCTTTCTTCCTTTTCCTGGCTAATTATAAACATCCATAACTCTTCCTCAACATCGTCCCTCCTCAATTTGGAACTAAACCTTCTTCTAAAGGGTGTTGACATGTGAAAATGTATGTATGGATTAAAGATTTCCCTCAACCCAGAATTTATACGGTTGAACAGAAGTTGTCTATGAGACTTCTGCCAAGATGTCTGCTTGCCATATTTTTTCTCTAATGCCCCAAATACCGAGGGGCTCACTGGGCATTCCAGAGAATCCCATGTTTCAAAATCTTTGTCTAAATTCAAACCTTGAAATTGAGCCTCGTCTAAAACATCAACCAGATAAGAAAAATCTCTACTTTCATCATCTCCAAATAACCTCAGTAGCTTCCCACCATTTTCAGAGGGATCATGGGATCTTTTCTCAGTATCCGAATCACTAATCACACCAATTCCAGATCCTTCTGAGTAAGTTCTCTCTGATTCGGAGTTTGGAAGTTGAAGTTGCAATTGTTGACCTAGTAGTTATAGATGGAAATAAGTTATTGCGGGCTAGCAATGAAATATTAACAAAAGGTTCAGTTTACTTACCGCGGAAATCAGGAGTCACACTCCCAAAGTATTCAGAGGTCAAGGAATTCTCTTCTTCAAATGGTTCCAAAATTGAATGAGGACTACACTGATTGGTCCCTTTCAAATTGCTGTACAACTCTGGAAGACCTATTCTTAAACAACTTGAAGAAGCCGCTGCTTCTTTGGAAATTTCATTTGATGTTGATGATACCTGCATTGCATATAAACTATAAGGAATGAGCTGTGGAAAGCAAGGGCAAGGTATAAAAACAGAAGTGAGGAAACAAAGCATCAGTTATAAACTTTAATGCTTTAACGGTGAATGTTTACAGAAAGGTAAAAACGAAAATTGGGGTCAATATAGAAAAACAAATATACGATAAGAAATCTGGATAAAATCGTTATTTAGAATATAAATGGGAAATTAAACAACAGATTAAAGTATGTTATTAGATGTCTCCAATTGAAAGAAATTTCATGGGAAAAAAAATTTCCATTCACCTCCTACAGCACCATGATGTGCATCCAATCAACTCCCTCATAAATCGTAATCCTTGATCCCTTGGGGTGATAATTATCATTTTTGGTGACTCAGATAGCTTGTTTATAAGGATTGTTATAAGATGCAGCTAAATTCATTTTCCTTTCACTTATTCTCTGGCAGTATGTTCTCTCAGTACTCTTGCTTTCATCTCACACATTTGAGATGAGATTCATACTATTTTGAAAGGCAGCCCTAACTTTTGAAGATACTAAAAAAGGTAGGATACAACCATTATTGTTATAAGATGCAGCTAAATTCATTTTCCTTTCGCTTATTCTCTGGCAGTATGTTCTCTCAGTACCGTTGCCTTCATCTCACACATTTGAGATGAGATTCATACTATTTTGAAAGGCAGCCCTAACTTTTGAAGATACTAAAAAAGGTAGGATACAAACCATGATTTATCACGACCAAAGATACAAACCATGATTTATCACGACCAAAGACAACACAGTAAAACATATGTTTATGCTCACACGTGAAAATGACACCATTAGACAGATAAAGACTGGAGGGGGTAAGATTTTAGTAAATCAACTTACTTTGAAAGAATATTCCAGGTGATTCAAGATATGGAGGAAAGAGAGAACAAACCTGTCCATTCAATGCTTCCCAATCATGAGAAGAAGAATGTGAGCAAAACTGACCAGTGAATGTTTCCATGACATGAGAAGAAGAATGTCTATCTTTGATGGAAAATATGCCAGGATTTGGTTCAGATTTCTGTAGCTTATGAACAGTAGAAATCTCTATGTTCTCTGCCTCTGCATTGACCAATATATCAACTGTACTTTGAGAGGCAAGATTACTGATGGTTGAGTTTGAAACTCTGGAATCCGGCTCATTATGTCTAGACCCATCATTCATCTTTTGTCCATTTGCCCATTCATCCTGATTCATCAATGTAAATTTCTCATGGGCTGCAGGGTTATTATTTTCTGAATCTAACCAGGAAACACTGCACCTAGACGACTGAAAACTAGCAGGACTTCGTAATATGGTGCATTTATTCTTTAAAGCATCTGAACAAGACAAGAATTTCTCTCCACCACTTGAGCCTCTATGATCCAAAACATCTTTCTGGGAAATCTTTTGCTTCCTCAACTTGTTATCTTTCAATGAAGCTGCTGCTTCTTGCCTCAAATGCCAACACTTTAAAAAGGTTTCACATAAGATATCAACTTTAGAAGTTGGTGAGCGTATGATATCCTGATTCTTCCAACAGTCTTTACTGCTAATACTTGAAGCAGAGCCTGAGTTCTTACCCTGTGGACTATCAAGTTCTAGGTTCGTATTTCTGAGTGTCAATTCCCAATCAGCCATAGCAAGCATTTCACCAAGATTTTGGGCCCTCCCAGCAGACTCAACTGCTTGCACCTTTTTGGCCCTCTTCCACCATTCAAACATTTGCTTATAGACTTCCCTGGTCAAAAGTGATATATTCGAAGAAGGATACAGAGCATGCTTTTGATCTTCACAGTAAAACAAACCAGGACAAGAAGCCACCAAAGACTCCCCCTCATCCATGAGGTAGTTCTCACCTGAGAATTGTGATCTTGATGCCTCCCTACAACTGCTTCCTTGTAGGGAAATTCTGCTCTTGATTTCCTTACAATCACTATAACTATGTTTAGAAGAGTCTGTGCCATTTACTGCTTGATCCATATACATAAACTCTTTGAGGAGTTCTCCATTTTCTGTTTCTAAGGACTCATCACGGTCTCTATCTCCTGATCTAGGAAGTAGATCGGACATTATGTGTATAGATTTTCTTTTCTCTATCTTGGAATTTGGATTCAACATAACAATACTTGTTGAGAAAAGATGAGGTTGATCAACCCTCTCCAGCTGTGATTTGAATTTGTTTAAGGGATCAAAACCAGGCTCTTCGAAGTGACCTGTAAGAGAATCTTTCTCAAGTTTCTGGAGAGATCTCAAAACATTTTTTCGAGCATGCTGCTTGCATTTCTTGTTGAATATTCCTTCGTAATTGTAGCTGTGTCCAGGGATTGACTTTAAAATTGTGGCACTAGCATTTTTCTTCCTCCCCACACCCATTTGTATCTTGCTTGCACTGTAACTTGCCTCTTTATCAAGAACTGGCAATATATTATGTTCATCCTTCTTTGATCTATGCACATCAAAAACATCCTTAACAAGATGGAATGAGCTTCCCTCTCGTAATCCTATGGAAGCACTTCTGCGAAGATAATTCTCCGAGAGCACTCTTTGTCTTTTATGGATGGTCTGCTGAGGTGGCACCTCATCAAAACCCATCAGTCTTGCAATTACACTGTCTTCGTGCTGTTTAGTTTCCATCAATTCTGAAAATCCTTCAGCTAGATTAATCTACTGCTAAAAACTTAGGCACTGCACAAACAAAGCAGGAATGCATCAATGATATTAAAGTAATAATACAGCATTATTACATGTTTCAATTGCAAAATGCCCAAAATGACTGGTTATGTTGACACTAAATTGTGCCTGACAATCTGGATAAAACAAGTCAAAGAAAATTTATCCCAAGAGACAAAGGGTACAAAGCCTTATTTGAAACATATGAAACTGCAATTTACCTAAATACATCAATATCAAAAGCAATGACTTCTAGTCTTCCCACTTTCTGGCTCTTGAATATCAGAATATGTAATAGTTTGAATAACAGTCAATACAACAAAGATTTCGCCGCTAAGAAAGAGGCATCAAATTTGACAGAAAGCATCAACAGAAGAAAGAAACATCAAATCTGAAGTTTCTAATCAAATTAGGAGGCAAGTTAGCAAATCAGAAAACAAATATAAATTTCAGAATCTTCCTTCTCAATTAATATACTTCGAAATTGGAAGTTGATAAAATGATCCCTCCATTCATCAATTGAAATTACAGAAAACTAGGAAGAAAACAATATCCCCAAAAGCAGAAAAAGTCTCAAGAATCAATGTCAAAATTTAAAACCAAATCAGCCTCAAGCAAAGAAACCAAGTTTTGGTACAAATCATGATTGCGGCAGACACAATAATCCTAATTGATAATAAGAATAATATTAACAGTGACAAGTCCAATTCACAGCCATCATTCAAGACAATAAATCGTAATTATTACCAACAAAATATAAATTGCAACTAAATAAATAAATAAATAAACACAATCATTCCATCGCCACCATTATACACACCCACACATTTAAAATAAAAATTCAACTCTTCTATAATGAGAACCATAAAAACTAAAACCAAAAGTTATTATAAGAGAAAAAATAGTCACCTTTTCTGAAGGACGTCTTCTTCTTCTTCTTCTTCACCCAAATGTTAGAATTCCATCAAACGATTCCGAATACCTCGATACTAAACTGGGATTCAAACAACGATGATTGCGCCTCCAGTACAACTGGAAGAATTTCGAATGAGTGTAATCATAATTCAATGCGCAGTCAAAATGTGGATTACACTGTTACATATATATACGTATATCGTGCCTATTTGTATGCGGCGTAATATGGGGGAATTAGTTATGCGTGAAAAAAAAAATGGTCAACGCGCCTACCAACAGCAATGTTGTCAACGCGACTTGGACTGTGTAATGTGGGAATTTTCTTTCTATTGAGCCGCCAATATTATTACCATTGAATCCTTAATCTCTAATCCTTCCGTATAAATATGAGATTTTTGGATGAAAGTTCTAGCAATTTTTTTTTTTTTTTTTTAGAAAATATTTTTTTTGATAACCGTGGATGGGCGGGCCAGTTTGCGCGCACCTCGACTAATCTCATGAGACCCTGAAGTTTACAGGTCGAGTACTCACCTTAGTGACCCTGAGGGACTTGAACTGATGATCATTGGGGAGGAAACTCAAGACCGACCAATTGAGTAATCCCAATTAAAGTTCTAAAAATTATTACTATAGAATTCCTAATCCTTCCGTGTAAATATGAGATTTTATTTCTCAATAAAATACACAAATTTATTGACTTTTATAATTTTGTTACGCCAAGGCGTGAAGTATGATCCAAGCGTCCTCGGATGAATTTGCAAATCTCTCATTGTAGTGTAAAAGTCTATTCAGTCCCTATTTGGTGTAGATAGAATTTGATAAAAATTATAAGTTAAAGTCAATAATTAATTTTAATCACACATTTCATAGCATCCACGGTTTTTCAACCAAAATTTCCAGTAATTTTAATCTACCCTAAGTAGGGACAGATGGTATGTTTATGATTAAGACTGTGATAGGGGAATAAAAAAAGTAATGACTCTATATTTGAAATTTTAAAAGTTACATTAGTATCCAGCAAATTTATCCCAAAATATATACTTGAAAATTGTCTAATTTTTGAAAACTTGAAATTAATGTTGTTTTAAATTTTTATAAGTAATTATGGTATTTATAATTTTAAATTTTTGGTGTACAATATTTTATTTATTTAATAGTTTTATGAGAATAATAAAAAAAATACTTTTTTACGTCGAAACTCGTATAACTTGAAATTTGATTTTTCGTTTAATCACTCATTACATTTTTTAGAATACAATTTATTTTATATTTAAATTTGTTTGTCGAAATTCAAGGGAGGAGATTTCCCTTGATTTGGTGGTGCAGAACGACGATAATGCAATCATGTTACATGTATATCATCTTTTATATCATTATCACGGATAACACATAATTCCACAATTTTATTTTATTTTTTAAAAAAAAAAACTTTTTTCTCGTATACAATTTTTTGGAAAATAAAGGTGCGCAAACAATGATGTGAGGTGAGGGAGACGTGCATTTAGCATTATTGCAGAACATTATTTTCAACGGCAATAGAAGATCGTTCAATCTAACCATTATACTATTTTCAATCGAAATGGCGAGTGATACTTCGTCGTCGTCTTCGGCGGCGGTGGCAGTGTCGCCAGTGACGGAGGAGGAGCTGACTCTGACGGTAAAATGGAGCGGGAAGGAGTACACTGTTAGAGTCTGCGGGGACGACACGGTGGGAGAGCTGAAGCGGCGTATTTGTGAGGCGACAAATGTGTTGCCCAAACGCCAGAAGCTTCTCTACCCTAAAGTCGGTTCCAAACTCGCGGATGATACTCTCCTTCTCTCGCAAATCCCACTCAAAGCCTCCCTCAAAATGACCATGATTGGGTCCGTGCCCCCCCCCCCCCACCTCTTCCACACACACGCACGCACGCATACGTGTATCTGTTTGCATATCTACGTATTAGTGGTTATTTACGAATTTTAGTTGATGGCTTTTAAGTGAAGTTTTGATCTTTTCCTGGGATTCTTATGACTAGATATTGCTTTGTGGTATTCTAAGATCTTAATAATGGAATTTTCTTGTAGTTTTTATTGTTCTCTTCGGATTAATTGAAGGGTTGTTGCCTGTGTTCTGTTCCAGGTTGTTAGTCATTTTGGAGTAAAATTCTGGATTTTTGTTTACTGGATCGTTTTGCATCCTGGTTTGTGTTAAGTGTATTCATGGTATTCAAAACCCAAAGACTGCAGATAAAAATTGTTATGTACTTGTAGACAAATTTGGATCACGAGCAGGAGACGTGACCAAGAAAGGGAAAATATAGCCTAGGATAGTTAAGTGAGCCATCCTTGTTTAGAGTTTTATGTTTCATGGATTTTCTAGTTATAACACACAAGGAAATGGTTAATTATTTTGGTCCCAAAATCTTCAAGAGATCGTTGCTACCAAAGACATTGTTTTTTTCTCTATAATTGTGGCCCTTTCACGGTGTGGATAAAGATAGTTCTACGATTACTGTAAGATGTAATGAATGCTTAAGAAAAAAGTTCAACGATCAAACTCTTTGCCTTATATTAGCATTGTAATTTTGAGCCAAGAGGAAAGATCACAGGGTAAGCTATACCCAAACAAAGGCTTTTGCAGCTAGATTTTTTTAGGGATTGCGGGTGTACAACAACATAGAGGTTTAATGAATTGGTTCAATTAGTAGAATAATTCTGCTGTCCCGTAAAATCTGGATGAACAACAAAGCGTAATGAATAGATTTTACATGGCCGTGATGTGTTGGGCTTTTTGGCATTTGTTCATAATAAGCTTGGAAGAATGATCGGACAATTTGTTGTAAGTTTGTAACTTATGACCTTTCTATGTGCATGCACATTTATGGTTGTTTACCGTTGCCTTGTTGGTGAGGCCGTATCTTATTTTATCAATATTTGGAGTTTCAGTGAGTCAATGCCCGCGTGCGAGCTTCTTATAGAAAATGGACGCTCAAGATTAAACCATCAGTTGATATGTTATTTTTATCCCATCAGATATGTGTCGCAAGATGAAGTCAACTTTCTTCTCTAATAACAATTTAAAATTTTATATTTCAATCATGGTCTCAGTTAGCTATACATTGCCAAGGTTCTAATAGAATGACTGATTCTAGTTTCCTTGGAAAATTAATCTTATAGGATCTTCTATGAAGTCCTTGCCGGGAAGAATGCAGATTTCATAAATAGACCTTGTGCTTTGGCACCAGCATGTGCTTGATTAAGTTCTAATGCTTATGTGATGTGAGGTAATGTGTAAAATTTTTATTTGATTTACAGTACTGTTGAAGATGAACTAATTGTGGATCCAGTGGACTCTCCAGAGATTATTGATGATTTTGAAATTGGACAAGTTGAAGCAGTTGACATTAAAGATAATGATGTAAATAAACAGAAATTGAGGCGGCGTATTGGGCAGTATAAGGTCAGTTATCCCCATCCTTTTAGTTCTGATAGCATTAAATGTTTGAAATGAGATTGGTGTGCTATGTGCTTAGTACATATGCAAAATGATTCTTATAATTAATTTTTACTTCTTGCTTTGATAATCTAAATTTTAGTTTGTTATTCCTTGTTATGATGATGTTGAGTGCTAATGCCAGATTGACCTTCTGAACCCGTGCCGAGAAGGTAAAAAGCTGCTTGTTCTGGACATTGATTATACCTTGTTTGATCACCGGTCGACGGCAGAGAACCCACTAGAACTTATGCGGCCTTGTAAGTGTTTTTATTTATCTCAATCATTTTTCTTCTTTCTTTGCCAATCCTGCTATGCTGTTTATTATTCTGTTACTTGACACAGATCTTCATGAATTTCTATCGGCCGTTTACGCAGAGTATGACATCATGATATGGTCTGCAACCAGGTCAGGTTTTTTCCATTATTCATTATCCATCAATTGAAACCTTTTTGTGGAATGAGCTTGGAATTGCTTGTCTTAGCTAAAGACACTTGTAAAAGTAGCTTCATTTAGAAAATTCAGATTTTTCGTATCATATTTTCTCATTTTACACACGCTAAAAGACAATTTAAAACAAAGGTATCATTTTTATATCTTATGTTTATAAACTTGACTTTTTGGAAATTACCATTAAAATCCACCATTTATAAAGGATCTTTTTGAAATTAACTAAAATTATTAGACAGAGAGAGAAATATTTGCTTCCATAGAAATTCTTTTGCAATTAATTTACATCCTAATGGCTTTGAATCCTTGATCGATGAACATTTTTGGAATGCCCATGTTTACATTGTATACATCTTAATATGCTCTTTTCCCAAACTCATGCTAATTAAAAGAGTTGACTGAATAATTTCCTAATTCTTAATTGAAAAATATGGAAACATTGTTTCTTTTCTCACCCTATGCCCTTGTGTCAAAACTCAGCCGATCACGGACGAGCACCCACCTTAAATGGTTTTCAAGGCACTCCAACATGCTCTAATTTTGGCAGCACACACGGGTTCTCTTGTAAGATATTTCTTTTCCCACAGAGGGTCTAGGTTGTACTAGTGAATCAGAAAAACTAGCAGTAACAATGGCATACCATCAGCAGCAGCAGGACTGTAGGCAGTGGGAGTATTCCTCTTAATAGATGGATAGAGGATTGTGTTGGTCTCGCTGCTGAGGAGCAAATGCATTTTAGGAAGCTGTTGAGTTTTTGACGAGGCCAAGAGGGCTTCAATTTGTCCATTCCAAATCATTCTCTCTCTATATAGTCTACAACTGTCTTCCACTTTGAATTAGAAGAGCCATAAAATGCACTTTTGAATTTTCTAGCTTTATTATACAGTAAAGTTTCATTAAAAGTTGAGTGCACTAACCCAAAACACTCTTTAGAAGTGAAAATATTTTCAAATCGATGTGGACCAAGTATTTATGTATCGAGGGTGCACCCTCAGATAGGAAGAATGCTATATTAGCTGTATTTTATTGCAGCCATTTTGAGATTTATTAAGCCCCTGTTTGACATTTTGAAGAGAATAGAAATTTTGGATTAGTGATTGATGTGATAATGTGTGGTGGAAAAGTGATGAAAAGTTTTTGATTTGTGTGTAATATTATTTTTTTTGGAGAACGTGTGGTTTAAATGAAGAATGAGAATGTGAAATTAATGGGTGTCAAACGGGGGTTAAATCTGTGATTTTTTTATTTTGTTACGCTATTGAAATTTTCAATTGGCTATTGTTTTATGAGGACTTAAATATTGAGGGGAAGTGTTAAATCTATAAAGCATGGATTTTCTTGCTAGGTGGCATGTATGTGTCTGACACATGTCATGTCGTGACTTGTTGGATGACATATTGGATACTGATATGACTCGGACACTTCAAGACATGTATCTGACAATCCACATGCTATGTTCTATTTTTTAAATTTATGTTGCTAGATGGATACTTTAGGGAGACTCCTCGGGTAAGTGTTTGAAATGCCACGTGCCATGTCTTATATTTAAGAGAATCCGAAATAAAGATATAACATATATAAATCTAAAACTTCAAAGAATTTAGATATGACAAGTGATGTGTCTATGTCATGCTTTTCTGAAAAATCACGTGTTCGTGTGTCCACCATGTCTATGACTGTCCTTGCTTTATAGATTAAAATAATTGCTTTTTTATCTCTACTCAGTAGAAGTGAAAAATTAATGTAATGAAAACATTTTAAACTTCATAATTTTGTATGTATGATATGTTATTGGTTTTCTGGTTACCATTATGCCCTGTGTGTGTGCGTGTGTGTTTATTTTTTGAGTAATCCTGTCACTTCAATGTATTTATTTCATTTCTGCAGTATGAAGTGGGTTGAGTTAAAGATGGGGCAACTTGGTGTGCTCAATAATCCAAACTACAAAATTACAGCTCTGCTTGATCATATGGCAATGATAACTGTTCGATCAGATACTCGTGGGATCTTTGATTGCAAACCGCTCGGGTTGATTTGGGCTCATTTTCCCGAGGTTCGATTACATTTTTTTGACTTCTATGTCTCATTTGCTAAGTTTATGTTTAAGTATTTGAAATGCAATGTTTGCACGGCTTTTGAAAGAGCACATATTCCTCCTATTCATGAATGTTTTTCCAAGAAAAGGTAGAAACTGGCCTTGATCTCGAGTGAATATCACATCTTGCAAATTGAAGTCATGTTTGGCCAAGCTTAAAGTAACTTCTGTATCGAAACATATTTGAATATATTATTTTTGCTTTTAAGTAAATATTTTACTTATTTTGTTCGTAACTCTTCCCTTGATGTAAAGATAAGTCACTTGTTTTCAAAACATATATTTATCTTAGATAATGACGTTCTCTGACATAATGTCTCTATATCATACGTCTGCAGTTTTACAGTGCCAAAAACAGTATAATGTTTGACGATTTACGAAGGAATTTTGTGATGAACCCACAAAATGGCTTGGTTATAAAACCATTCAGAAAAGCCCATGCAAATCGAGACAGCGATCAGGAACTTGTAAAGCTAACTCAATATTTACTTGCCATAGCGGAGCTTGATGATCTAAGCGCCCTTGATCACAAGAAATGGGAGTCATTTAATGAGGACAGTTTCAAGAGACACAAGCATGGTTGAATCACAAGTAATTTTTAACCTATTCACTCTCTTTATGCTCCACTTTTATTTAGTTGGGTTTTACATACATAACATCAGTTGGCTACTGCGAGATGCAGCTACAAGATATGTTGATAATTCACATGTTTTTTACAAGTCTGCTAGTTTATTAGGGTTGATGTTTGTTCATTTGCCGAGGAATTTCTTATTGAGCTCAATTTGGTTTACATTGAAGGATTGAGGGGAAGATAAGCATAATGAGCTTTTTGCCAGTTCTATGTGAATATTGAACCTGACCTTCTCAGAGCTACGTATACCTGTTGAATTACTGTGTTTAAATTTCTAGGTTCTGTATATAAGTAGGGTCAAATCAAGTTGTTAAGTAGTTGCAGAGGTAGAGGAGGTGTAAATCCCAATTCACCAACTTTTGCACTTCGAGTTGGCATTTGGTGTTTGTCTTCTTGTTGAGGGAGATCAAAACAATGTGTTCATCGGTTTTGTGTTTATAAAGGGGTAAAAAGCATCATTAGCAACTTAACTTTAAACGAAGTTTCATTTTATTTATTTATTTATTCTTTGGTTTAAACTTGGTTAATGGATCATCCTACCAGGATAGCCACGCTGTATAGTAGGTTTGCTACGTTGGGATATTCATTAAATTTATTAATGAAGATACGTGAATCGGCGAGGAGAGGAGAGGAGAATTGAGCAAGTTGGAAACGGAATTTATTGGTCACTGAAATGAAACTTTTCTTAAATTGAGTGACCAACAGTTTATTTTCTTAATTCTGCATTTTAATGAATAAAACAGTAGGAACAGAAATCAAGTTAGCACGACTGGTCACATGGACACCAAAGGGATGCGATCCTAGCATTTGAGTGTCATTAGATCACATTCAATCTCAATAGGTCTCCATCCAGCCCTACGTATAAATTTTCGAAATACGCCCCTAGATACTAGATAGGTTATAAAATTGACCTCAGCACATTGCCTTTTTTTTTTTAATGACATAGGAACCCGTAGCCGCTATTTGCTAGCGGAGCCCTGACCACCCCGAAGGGTCGAAGCCTCGACCACTGTGAGTGTTCATTGGGTAAACCATGTTTCATATACAGTAGCCCGCAAGCTATACATAAAAGATAAACTGTACTAGGCAAGTTCGGTACGAAATGTTTGATCGAGAAAGTGTTGGCAGAGAATTCGAACTCATAACTTTCGATTTCTGCGTTTACCTGTTCCATCAATTCGGTCACCTCGAAAGGATAGCTCATTGCCATTCTTGATTTGGAGGTGGTGTGGGGGCTTCGGGTGGATCAGGAGGGGTGGGCTTACTTGGTTGGGAAGATGCAATTTTTTCTATAAATTTTTTATGTTAAAACGTATTATTCGTACTCTTATGAAAAGTTATGAGATTTCATTTGCAATTTTTCTTTTTTCTTTTTTTTAATGCTTTCTTTTATTTTTATTTAAAGAAAAAAGACATTCATTATGAAGGAATACGTGAATTTTGCTATATGATTGAAAGGCTGAGAATTAATTATCCTAAAGGCTTAACAACAAAAAACCCTCTAAGTCTACATACGGTGTGCAGAATAACTCTACCTATTGGAAATAGCAGAAAATGTCTCTATTTGAAACCTTTTGTTGTGAAATACAACCTTTTAGCTGCGGAAAATGCTCAACCTTCCAATTCTATATTTCTATTAGTTTAATCGTTAAAAACAGTAAAAATTGTCAAAATAAAATGAAATAATAGCAATTGCACTCCCAAACTTTTTTTTTTTTTTTTTTAACAAATTATATTCAAAAATTTTATATGGGCCATCCACAATCCTAAACTTTTTAACTTTATATTATTACCCAATTTTAAAGGATAAAATGACAATTTTATATTTTCATACAAAATAATTAAAATAAAAAATTCCCACCTCACCTCGCCCCTCCCCTCCCCTCAAATCCCATCACCCCATGCCCTAAAATATTAAAATCAGATTTTGATAAACGTTAATGAAATGAGTGGTTGGAAAATTGTGTGACTATAAAATATATAGTTAGAATTAATTATTGATTTTGACTTAAATTAAAATCTAGATTTTAATTGGTACCAAAGAAATTCCAACCTAAATAAAAAAATTCACGGGGGTTTCTAAATCCCAGTGCACTACAATTTTCTTTAACAAATATGAAATAACATCATCAATTGAACATCCTAGACAGTAGGATTCCCTCAAACAAAAGCAAAATCTTGAACTAATAAAGCATTAGCATCACTAAAAAATGGAAAACTGTCAAAGAAACTCACGGCTGGTGATATATTCTTCAAGTGGGATGCCATTTTTTCTGTGCCTCTCTCTAGCCAGAAATGGTTGGTGGATTGCTATGAAGCTGAAAGGCAGCAAGGAAATCAGTATTGCAGACCTTGACATGGACAGTGGTAAAATTGCTTTCTTGGAATTGCAATTGCAATTATTCATTTTTAATTTTGAAAAATTTTACCCTATTTAATGGTTGAACTAACGAAATTCAACGGTAGATGATTTTCCGTACCTAAAAGATTGTATTGAACACTGTAGATTTCAAATATGAACATTTTCTACTATTTTCAATAGGTAGAGGATATTCCGCACGTCGTCAAGTATGTAGGTTTTTTTCTACTATTAATCCTATCCTGAAAAAGGGTGAAAGTATATTATCATATATCGCAAAGGTTAAGCATGAAAAATGCAAATCTCTTAATATAAAACATTGCATTTGGCAAAATTTATAAGGTGTTGTTCTTTCGTATTTCAGGCCTGTTTGTTATACATTTTCACCTCATTTTTAGAAAGAATATGACCGTTGCATGATGGGCAGCCGTCATTCTTGACTGGTTTTGTGTCTAGTGGGGCCCAAGTTTCTAAAAACTAACGGTACAAAAAGTTATAAAAATGGGAATGAAATGACAAACAAACGGCCCTCAGTTTTTAGTTTTGAATTTATTTTGAGTTTTGTGTTTTGAGTGTCCACTTTAAAATTGTTAAAAATATGTTCTTTTTGTCATTCTGAAAAATAATTTCTCAAAACAGAAAATTGAAAAACATGTTTACTTTGAAATTTTGAGAAATTTTTTTTTCTTTTTATATATACTATTTTATTCAAGAAATCTAATTATTCAATAAATTTTATTCACTAAATGTTAATATAGGATTGCATTGATAATCAAATTAGGATTGCATCGATAATCAATTCTCTCAATTGGTAGGTTACCAATGATCTTGAGACCCTCAATTCCTTTTGTGTCAATTGAATTTGGAGCAATAACTTCAGAAGCAACATCAATTGGATAATATGAAACTCCATCGCGCGCACGGAACTGTGAGGGATTCAAACCAGAATGTTGGTTGTTAATTGTAACAATTGGTTGTTGACCCATAGCTTTTCAATCATCAATTGAAGTTTTGTCCCTCGAATTGAACATTTGGAGCAACATAGATTCGTCAAATTCGCTTGTACCAAATTTTTCACAAAAAACCCTAACTTCACCCTTGAATTTGTCAAGGTCTGGTTTGGAAGATGCACCGGGGGGAGAAGAGACCGACCCATGTGGTTCGCGACCATGGGTCCATCACGGCGCCATAAATTGAAAAGTTTGGACCCTGTGTCGAAGGCTTCGCGACTAGAGTTTCTGAATTTAATTCAGGATGTTGAAGTGTTGTTTGGAGTAAATTGAGTCCATGTTTGGAGTCATCTAAGGATGGGCAATCGACCGGTGGTAGTGTGCGACCTTGGCCGTCACCGGAGGTGGAATTTCTGACAGAAACAATTTGTGCCAAATTGATATTTTGGGCTAAAGTTTATGTTAAATCTAATGTTTTTTTGGTTGATTGTTGGTTGGAAGTTGTAGAAGGCAGTGGGGTTATGCTATTGGTGGCCGTGTCCGATGGGTGTGGTGGCTGGAAGGTGGAGGAGTGAGGTTCCATAATTGGCGGCTCACCAAGGAGAAACACGGGTTATCGTTTCGTGTTTTAGGTTTATTTCGTGTTTTTTGTTTGAAAATATTCAAAACGTCAAAAAAGACATTTTGAGTTTTTAGTGCAATTTTTTTTTTCCTCAAAAAATTATTTTCGAAAATAGGAAAAAGAACGTATTTTTACTGTTTTAGAAAATCGAAAATAGAAAACAACACGAAAATAACAAAGAAAACAGCCCCTAAATAATTTATGAATGGTTATATCATTTTCGACCACACATTCAAATGGATCAACTAGTTTATCACTCATTTTTATCTACTTATTAATTCTTTCTGGTTAAAATCTTGATATTGATTCGACCCCTATTTGACAAAGCGTGAAATGTGAAGTAGTGCTTTGCATGACACAAGAAGTTTTGGGCATAAATATGAAAAGATAGCATTAAAATTCATGCATATTAAGATGGAGAGAGATCACTTCTAAAGAGACTTCAAGAAAATAGAGAGATGCCTAGCGAACCCAAAGACCTGACAACTTTTACAAAAGAAAAAAGAACTTAAACTTCGTTCATTTTAGTGTCAGTGTCAAATACTACGCACCTAACATGCCTTTGAAATATATTGGTCGTTCATCAAGGTCTCCGTGAATTCTCTACATAAGTACCCAAGGAAATCAACAATTTTGAGATTTCATAAACCAAATTCCGGTCTATTGGCAAAGTTTCCAAAGGCAAAAGGTGAAAGCAAATTGATCAATGTTATCACTTGAGACATACAAGGCCATTGACATCAATTATGTTTGGAAGAACCACCTCAGGTGAGTCATCCACCAGAACAACTATTTTCCAGCACAGACTACCAGGCGCAAATGGCGACACTGCTTTTAACAAAGAAAATTGCCAAATACTAACACGAAGAACATAACGGCAAAGCACAAGATAAACAGACCAGGCAGCAAGTTTGAGCTCAGGACTGGAAGAATCCGGCTTGACACCAAGAAAGGTGAACCATGATTTTTATCATTGGCAAGGGATGGTGACATCTCAGTCAAGGAACGGTTAGGAGGCACCATAAAAACTCAAGCTAGATATACCCAGAAACCGTATCATGACTAGCATTTGCTTCCTTGGGTTTAAGCGAAAGATTAGCAAATTGCTGGTCCAGATCTCTGCTCTTAGCACGTCGATGGCTAGATGATGGCTGCTGTTGATTTTGCTGCTGCTGCTGATAAAGGGCTCGTAATCTTCCAACTTCTCTTTCCAATACTTCATGCTCAACTGCACACAGCATCCATAATTTAATTCAGAAGAATCTCAAAGAGTAATAAACTTTTTTGTGGTTCAATTGCTGCTCTCTAATACAAGTCATTTCCAAAGACCAAGGTGATGCTAGCTTTTCAATGTTTATACAACTATATTATAATATCCATATTCAAAATTTACTATTCTATCTCAGCATATTGCAAAGGGCAGAATTATATCTGAAAAGAAACATGTTAATGCAGAACATATACTTGGAACCTAAGTCAGAATTAAGCGTGGGTCTGCTGTCTTCTTAAACTTGATGCAAATACACACTAGTGGGTACTAATCCGAAGATGTCAGAGGGGAAATGTGTTAATTTTATGCTTTACATATGGAAAAATTCAATTTGATACAATTTATGGACCAACTTACAAATTAACAATTACAGAGAATCCAACACCCTGTGGTGAGCTAGGATCGTCTTTTACAATGCGCCAATAGTTGATGCTTAAATACACAACTAAAAGAAGGCTCTAAACTCTTCAGTTCAGCATGATAACATATCAAACCTCTTGAAGATACCTTTTAAAGCTCATATTAAGCACCTACTCTTTCAATTCCCTTTCCAACACCTTATATGCGTAAAAATAAGCCTATGATTGGCTCATGTTTATAAACATTTTTAATAAACATTCAAGCCACTTTTTACCCACACATTTTGAAGGACCCACAAGTACTACTCACGTATCCACCACTCCTTTCTATCTATTCATAATTTAAACCGTTTATAAACACTTCCCAAAAATACTTTTTAAATTTTTTCCCCAGATATGCATAATTAACACTAAATAACAAACTAACAGCCTGTAAGTTTAATTTGTGGGAAGAGAACTTACAATACTTGATAAGCTGCTCTTGACCTAAACTTTCTAATCGTTGCTTTAGGGTTTTATTCTCCATGCTTAGTATAAGATTCTGCTGGTTGAGAAATTCGAGCTCAGCAGAAACTTCAGAACCATCAGCCTGCATTTATAAACAACAAAAAAGTGATGTCAGCAATTTTAGAGATACAACATGTCAAGGTAAGATCCATACTAAAAATTCTCAAGGGGGAATATCTGCCTGTAGAGCTTGCACATTTCTTTCCAGTTCAGCTATGTATTGAAGTTTTCGGACCCGTGAGCGTTGTGCAAATTGCCTGCATTAGAAATGAAGTTTTAAGCTTACTGAATCACTAATTATTTACCGAAGCTCAAAATTTACAATCAGAATGATCAAGGAAATTGAGTGAAACATAATAAGCGGACAAAAAAACAGCACCAAGTTCTCATGACATGATGTGGAATTTTTTATTGTGTAAGTTAAATTATACGGGATCCGTTCATTTGAATCAAAAAGGGAGAAAAATTATCATTGAAAGTACAAAGATTCTATGACTGTCCAGGCATTACAGCATTATATCTATATCCTCTATATTTATACTGATGCTTCTGATTTATGATTCATATTTCAGTTTGATTCAGTAGCGCTTTCAAAATGTACAAAGCACACATCACCATAATAAGACAAATATCGTGTATACTGAGAGATTCTAACTCATGGAATATGAAAAAGTCAAGCTTTTTTTAATGGGGCAGGTGGGGATGCAAATATCAACTCCAGAGTCTACAGGCTAAGTCAAAATAAAAATATAATTAAATACAATTATAAAACTGGTTAATTTTTCAGACAAATATTACTCGCAGAGTTTAAACTGAAGTTGTACAAAAATCATTTCAACTATAAGCAGATGAACAAGATTTTCAAGAATAGGTCTTAAGAGTATTGTGACAGTAAATCAAATTCACAATTTGGTTTGTCACCAATTCTACGTGAAAAATGAGTATAGAACGGGTTTCAAAAGTGGCTTGCTTTGTGCACACAAATTGAAGATCCATTTCGATGATGAGAATGAGAAGACTGGAAGGCAGAGATCCTACTTCTTCACAAACCTTCTCTAGCACACCCACTCCCATGTCATAAAATCTAATTATTCAAAGATATATTCTAAGCTTAAAATGATGCATTTAAGTTCAATCTAAGCCATGTTCAGCATAATTCATGGTGTCTAACATAATGGTTCGTGGAGAGCAGATTGATATAAAGCAAGGCTTCACCCACAACTAATGCAATTTATAAAAAATGCCAGAACATAAAACTTTGTATCATTCATGTGAATTACCTCAAATTGATGGTATGGATCTCAAAAAACAAGGATTCAAACAGTAAGATTAATCCACAGATTTAAATGTCTTCCCAAATCCAAACAAGAATGCGACAAATGAAAAAACAGCAGACAGATATGCCTCTGTTAGGGAAGAATTTATATACTGTTTAATTTATAAATAGATAGAAACGAATGGTGAAAAAGTGGATAGTACTTGTTGCTCCATTGGAATGTTTAGTTAAAAATGAAGTTTCACAATTTATAAATGTTTATAAATTTTGCAAATGAAGACTACACAATCATATCAACGAAAGTTAAAAAGCCAATTGCTGTAACTTGTAGGGTAAAGTGTCAAGTTGAGTTAACATACTGCTTGGCCCGTTTGGTGTCTGTATCAGACACAGATGGTTTGGCATGATCAGAGTCCTTTTTCTCAGAAGAACCTTTTGGATCATAAGGATCAGATTCAAGTGGATCCTGCTTTTCAGTTGAAGAAGATGAATTCTTGTCGGTTTCTGGGGAAGTACTCGATGATGCTGCATTTAGAACTATGGCATTGTCCTTAGGAGCAGGACGGCCATGAGATGATGCAACTGGATTCACAGGTGCATCCCATGTCCTATTCTTGGTTGTGCCTGAAGAGTTTGGGTCTGTGTAGAAGGAACCATGTCTTATATCTCTGTAAAGATCAAAGTCCTGAGATCCCCATGAAGGCACTGAAGTTAATTTTTTAAACTTGTTATCATCTTGAGCTACCCCATTCATGTATCCAACATTAGCTGTGTCAATATATGCATAGGAATCACTTGATGAACGTCGATGACCTCCTCTATGCACAGGTGTTTCAGGCTCATTGAGGAGTTCATCAAGCCAAGACGGCTGTTCTTCTATCAAAAAACTTTCTGAGGAAGCACGTTGATGTTGTGGATTACCATTTCTAGGTGCTGGAAGACCTTTTCGGGCAATTGCTGAACTAGGGATGTATTCAACGTACGCTGGGGATGTGCTAGGGAATGGACATTTAGGAGGCAGCAAAGAATTTTTTCCAACATGCATAATATTTCTGATGTTGGATGGTCTGGAATTTTCCATAGCTGTAGATAACCAGTTCCTGTCAAGAATAATAATAACATCTAATGAGGAAAATATTTATGAAAGTAATTGATGGATGAGCATAACCTGATCTCATGAAATTCATCACTTACAAGCTTTGCTAAAATTCATAATAGGGGAGTACCATGGAAACTATTTCAACTTAACAAATCTCACGTTTATATAACTTGTACTGTCTGACAGAATCAAGAAAACAAATCAGCCCAATAAGACATCAAGATATCATGTTACTACAAAAAGTGAGGATAGCAAAGAAACCAAATTGTAATCTAAGCATACATCATCCAACAATTTTTTTCCAACCCCGTTCGAAGATACATAACCATGCTTACATATTTTTATTCAACACATAACATAGGAAGCGCTTGGCAATTGTCATAAATACAGGAAGACCTAGCAATCTCCAGACACGGAGTTAATAGAAATATAATACAATCATGTGATTGTGGATGACACCGCACCCTAAAACACATGCACATGAAGTGGAGAAGGAAACTAGTCAGATCATGCGGATACAAGATAGAACTAACACAGCCAGAATGGAAATTTGAAAAGGTGAAATATTCAGTTTACCATATCTAAAATCGACAAAATATACCCAAAGTGGGAAATTGGTCTCTAAATAATAACAAAAGTTATCAGGCATGCAACTAAGCACTTGCACACTGTGAACGACCCCATCATATTCAGAGACAACCTTGTCAAACCCATCTGCCTAGCACCATTTATACAACAAGTTGCTTGACCTGTACTTAATTTAAGTTTGATTAATTGCCCAAAAGTCACAAAATAAGAGATTGGGGATCCTATCTATGACATTTATTTATGCTAAGCCAAGGTGATTATATGCTTTAAATAGAAAGAATATAGATCGGCCATCCAAAACCAAACTAGCTTGTATGATCATGTAAATGTCAAAGGCTAGCAAGCGTAACCCATCCTTCCAAATTGCATATACACACTCCTTAACAGCTTCCCCACCACCCAAGTTCTAATTACAAAAATAAACATCAATAGTGTACTCCATATCTTTAACTTTCTCCATAGCTTCCCCATCACAGATACAATTTTAACTGATTCATATCCAATAATTAGCAGTGAACTGATTCGGTAGGTGAATGAAACAGTTATCCGTTCATTGAGACCATTCATCCTAACCAGTGCCAATGATATTACCAAAATGAATGAAAATAAAATGAAAGCTCCAATTATCACTATCTATAGCTCCAAACAAGACCATCCTCAAAGACGAAAACCTAAGAGTTAACATCCAAGCATCAATGCACAAATTCCAATTGTGGAACAGATCATGTTCAAGGATTGCTTTCAACCTAAGAGTCAACACAGAAGCATCAACGCACAAATTCCACTCACGAAACCATTCATGTTCATGGTTTTCTTTCAGTCACCAGTAGAACTCAAAAATGCATTGGCAGAGCAGTGAATAGCAATCCTCAAAATACATTTCGTGATTTTCCTTCAAATGAAGACAAAGTTAACTGAAGTTGGAAACTTACAAACACATAATCTCATTCGTAACACCTAGCCAAATTATTGCACAACAATTTACTAATAGGCATTAGTACAAGTTGTTCCTCTATTTATGAAACTCAAATCTTTTACACAGAAATTCTACAGAATCTCATTAATATTTCAAGATAACAATTTTGTCAAATTAATCCATGTCAATCCGCAATTAAAAAAAAAAATATATATATTTTTTTCCCCTTTTCCAATATCATACTTCCTTGAATTAACTCGGATTTAATTTCCCATCTACTATTCCTTCGTCACCCTGTCCACAATAGCTCACACATAAATATAACAGTTTCATCCTACCCACATTTCCTCATCGCCCACAAAAATTACACTGAAAAAAAAAACTAATTAACAATATTAGACATTTTTATATCACATACTGTAGAATGATTTTCATAATCAAATAATGACTTGCCTTAATTATCAATAATTAATAAAGATCTCGGCGATTTGATTCAGAACAAACCCTCTGTTTTTAGGGTTTCTTTACCTTCTTCTCCTTCTTCTCTCTATCTACCTGGATAATTGAAGTCTTGCGGTGAAAAGTGTTGGCCATTCCTTGGAATGAGCTTTTGACAGCTCAAAATGTGTTGTGTTTTATTATTTTTATTGCATTTGTGGAGTATTTTACAATTTCAACCCAATATTATTCTAAATTCTGATAAGATCCCAAGAAATTCTGTTTTCTTTCAAATTGGTCCTCAACACCAAAAATAAGAATAAAAAGTTCCACGTGCATAAGAGTTGAGAACTAGATGTACGGCGAGCATCCATTTATGACCCACATAAGTCTTGAAAATTCTTGTCCCATCCCCTCTTCATATTTAGATTTTTTTTAAAAATAAATTACGTGTAAAATTATTTATGGAAGAACGTGTAAATATTGGTATTCTCATTTTTTATTTAGGTTCAAGAGTAAATGAAAATAAATACGAGATCGTAAACGTGAATTCGAGTTAATGAATGGATTTATAATTGAAGAACAATTTTCAAAAATATTATTAATATTCATTAAAATTTAAAAAAAATAAAAAAACAATGAACATGTAAAGTGTTTAAATAGTAAAAGCAATATACGAAATCTAGCACAACAAACTTTAACTTAATTAGGACATAATTATGACTTCATCCTTATTAAAGTGGAATAATTAAGTAAAGATAAATACAGATCGAGAAAAGATAAAATCAATTAACTAATTATCCTAATCAATTAATAAACTACACTTCTAATCAACTAAGAAAAATTTTGGGAACTTTCGATTGGGGATGGGCATTTTTTCCCAGAATCAATGGAATGGGATCGGAACCAAATAGAATCGATCGGTTCGGCTACAGTTCCTTTACTGACTGGGTCGATTTTACGACCATACTTCACGAACTTATTGGATTTGATCTGATTCTCGATACTGCTTTGAATATTAAAAGTGAATTCAGTTCTCTCAAATTTCCTTTTTTTCTTGCATCAAGATGCACTAGATCTTTAAACATTGGACCCCAAAATTATCTTGCGTTAAAATTCCATTTTTCATACGCTACTTCTTCTTTCCTTTAATAGGTAACCGAATTCAAGTTTAAATAATTTTATAAATATTTACAAATTCATGGTTTTAATGCCATTCATTAAGAAAAATATATTTTTTATTCAATATTTCATAAAAATTTAAATTTCTTATTGTTTTTAAAATGGCCGACCATTAAGAATAATGATTCTTGAGAATTACTAAAAATAACAGACTATTGTTATATAAATTTTTAAAAATTAATTTTCGATCGAGATTTTACCGTATCTACGACATTTAATAGTTGGATGCTCAACGGGTGATGTAGACGTTAGATTCGATCGCCGAACCTTCGGGGGTTAGGCCGAAATAATTTCTTGTGCTCAATCTTTAATTTTCTGCAAATTTCATTTCTGTTCTGTTAGTGGTTTGTGGAATATTGTTTTAATATCGTGTACTGTGAGCCTTTTCATCCATAGATTCTAGAAAACCCAGAACACAAATCAAACCATACAAAGTCAAATGTCACAAAAAAAGGCGAAAAATAGACAGAAATACATACTCAGCATTCAAGAATCTAAGCTTTGACCCGAATGGGTAGTATAATGAAAAAAAAAAAGTAAATTTCCCAAGCAGTAAACAAACAGAACAATAGGAAACATAATTCATACTCTGATGCGAACTACCCGAAGAAGGACAACCCTGGATCCTCGCAGGAAAAAAAATCCATAATTCTTACTCTGATACTACATGGTTTGATTTTGGACGTTAAGTATTAGTAATTTGAGAATTTAGTTACATAACTGAACCAAACCAATATGGAACCATTCGATTTGGTTTCATTATAAAATAATCACTGGTACTTAGTTCTATTTAGTTCGAACAAACATAACAAATTTGATTGCTTGTCAATTAAACTTAAGATTTTCTAAGTCTTCATCAAGTCATCGAAATTTGACACCTAAGTTCCATCTCAAAACTTATGAAAAACATGTAATTTGTAAATTTATTGTCAAATACATCAAAACCTAAATTCCATTCGACCTTCAGGGAAAAAATAAAAATAAAAATAAAAAACCTTCCGTTAAATTATTGCAATGTGCCACTGTGAAAAAGGTAAAGCAAATTAAAAATGTCAGCGACCACAGTGGGAGTCGAACCCACGACCTTCTGATCCGAAGTCAGACGCGCTAATCCACTGCGCTATGCGGTCTCTTTGTTTGTTGTTACATGACATAAATATTTAAATAATTCATTCAAATGTTTCCAAATTCTCAGGAGTTTGTGATGAATTTTAGTATTTTACAGTGAATATTTTAGAAAAAAAAATGTAAGGGCAATTTTGTCCTTTATTTGTCAAATATATAGAGATTCAAATTTAAAAGAGCTGGACAGTATATATAGTCAAGTTGAGATCCACTTGGATATACAATATTAGAGTTATGCCTTGCATATATCGTGTTTTCAATTATTAGGGAAAATTCGTTTTAACTTCTAACAGAAGACGTCATCAAGGAAACTGAAGAGGTGCCAACTCAAGCTTAGCTATCGCTATAAACACCACCAGATTTAGTGCCTTAGGATCTGGTTTTTATTTTCTGTAAATATTGCTATTAAGTGTGATTGTAAATTTCCTTTTCAGATGCCTAAAATTTGGCTCCTTGAGTTGCCTAAAATGGCTTGAACTGTCATTGGGTTCGCCAAGACAAACTCATCCTTCACGCCATTCTTGCCTCCACTTCCACCACCATTACCCCACTTCTCGCCGTATATAAAGCATCTCATGAGGCTTAGACAGCACTTACCCGTTTATATGCGGGCAAATCCCGGACACGTGCAATGCAACTCAAGGAAGATCTGACCTTGAGCACCCGTGGAAATCGTACCGTCACTGAGTTTCTTCGAGCAATCAAAATAATTGCCGACGAACTCACAACCATCGGTCATCTGGTTTCGGATGATGATTTAACCCTCTACATTCTCAATGGATTGGGTCCCGAATTTAGAGAAATCACTGCACCCATCCGTGCTCGTGAGACCTCTCTGAAATTTGAGGAAATTTATGATCTTCTAGTAGGTCATGAGAGTTACCTTCGCTGGCTGGAGAATCAATTAGCAGCAACTCTTATTCCGACTGTCCACTACTCTCATAGCCAAGAAGGTGCCCCTGAACAGCGCAATCCGATCCCTAAGTCTCCCTTCACCAAAACTCGTAGCAATGGGCACCACAAAAATGGTCCCTCAAATTTGGGCTAGAGGAAATATAAGCCCAAGTGCCAATGGTGTGATCAACTGGGCCACACGGCCAAAAATTGCCCCAAAATATCTTCAGCTGACCTTACTGCAAACTGTGCAGCATCCTCCCAAGGAAAAAAAATCAAAAATGGCTCGTTGACTCAGCAGCATCTCACAATATGACCACCGATCTTTCTAATATGTTGATTAATTCTGAATATGATGGTACTGATGAGGTGGTAATTGGTGATGGATCAGGTTTGCCTGTGTCTCATATTGGTTCATTATCTCTTGCATCGTCTAAACGTGTCTTTCACTTACATGATACCCTTTGTGTTCCGACAATTTAAAAAAAAAAATCTTATCTCCGTCCACCACCAACCTCCAAAAATGTTGTTGCCTATGTTCATGAACGTACTACCACCAATGGATGGCACAAAAGACTTGGTCACCCATCTTCAAAATTAGTTCATCATTTAATTCATGCATTTTCTTTACCCACCAAGAAGAATGGTCATTCATCACTTTGTACTTCATGTACTCAAAATAAAGCTCATCGCCAACCATTTAATAATCATGGTCCCACTAGCACAGCTCCCATGGAATTGATTTACACGGATGTTTGAGGCCCCTCTCATGACATTGGTATTGATGGCTCAAAATATTGTGTTATTTTTGTCGACCACTTTACCAAATACATTTGGTTCTATTCTATAACTCATAAATCCAATGTCCAAACAATCTTTCCGGAATTCCGATATCTTGTGGAAAATAAATTTAACGCAAAAATAAAGAGTCTTTATTCCGATAATAGTGGGAATACATTGGCCTCAAATCCTACCTTTCCGCTCAAGGGATTAGTCATTATACAACTGCTCCCCACACCCTCCAACAAAATGGTATGTCTGAAAGACGACATCGCCATCTTGTTGAGACTGGTCTCACCTTACTCACAGATGCTCACATGCCCCTCTCATATTGGCCATACGCGTTCTAGACTGTTGCCTATCTCATAAATAGAATACCCACCTTGACTTTGAACAATCAATCTCCATTTGAAAAATTGTTCAAACAAATTCCAAATTATCTCAAGCTCAAGCAATTTGGTCGCCTATGTTTTCCATTAACTAGGCCTTATAATAAACATAATCTTGAGCCCAAGGCCCAACCATGTACATTCGTGGGTTACTCTCTCTCCCAAAATGCATATCTTTGTGTTGAGCCCAATACCCGAAAGATCTCTCACTCCCGGCACGTCATCTTCCAAGAAGGGACTTTCTCTTTTCAAAAATCAAACCCTAAAACTCCACTAATATCGACGAATCCTTTGTCTTGATCTCGTTGCCGCAAGTCCCCTTGGCTCCACAAGAAAATACCGAATCTCCGAACGTGGGTACTGAAGTCTCGCCACCATCTCCGAATGGGTCATCCTCTAAACCGTCTCCTCTCCAGGTGAGTACCATCTCTTCTCCTCCCTTAATTTCGAGCTAATCTTCTCCATTAGAAGTGCATGGACCTGTTGTCTCTGAGAATGATGAGGTGCGTACCCATAGAATGATTACCCGAATAACATATATAAGCCAAAAAAATCTTTTGTAGTCACTAAGCATTCTCTTCTACCCACGAGTGTTGCTGAAGCACTCATTGACTCTTGATGGCGTGATGCCTATCCTCTGAATTGACTGTGTTAATGCGTCACAATACATGGCAACTTGTACCATTTCCAACTGATTGTAATATTGTCGGCTGTAAATTGGTGTTTCGTATTAAGAGGCATGCTGATGGATCTGTTGATCGTTTCAAGGCCAGACTCGTGGCCAAAGGGTTCAATCAAAGACCAAGACTGGATTACAAAGAGACAGTTAGTCCCGTTATAAAACCATTCACTATACACACTGTCTTAACCCTTGCTGTTATGCAAGGCTGGTCTCTACGGCAATTAGACGTTGTTATTGATTTTTGGGAGAATAACATATTTTCTGTATTCATTCATAAACGGGTTTATATACATACAAAGGATATTCCTCATTAGGAAATAATCCTATATAATAAGGAAAATAATCTCTTACCATATATACACGTGTTGTATACGTAAAGACAACTCATAACACTCTCCCTCAAATTGGAGTATATATATCAAACATGCCCAACTTGTTACAAATATAATTTACTCGAGTCCCAGCTAAGGCTTTAGTGAACACATCAGTTAATTGATCCCATGTCTTGACATGCTTAGTCAAATCAATCCTTGTTATAGCTTCTCAC
>CAIGRO010037694.1:0-17600 GCA_903798355.1 Fraxinus baroniana | reverse complement strand
ATATAGAGGTAAGCAGTGTTTCCAAACTAAAGAGTCATGGCAAACATGGCACTAATTGGGATGACAGAAGATACATATCTGTATATTCAAAAGTCAACTTGGTAAAATAATTCTTGCAACCATCAGATTTGAAAAAATAAATATGGGTGAGATCTAACACAAGCAAAGAGGAAATGTTGAAAAGAAATCAGGGAAAACAACAAGTCCAAGATTGAAATCCTCCTTCATTTTGTTTTCCCTTTAGCTCGGTGATAAACTCTTAAGATGTTTCTAGCATCTATGCAACTTTGAATATCAGACAAAAGAGTACTCCCACATTTGCAAAGTCATCCCTTCTTTAACTTTCATAATATGCAAAGAAAATACAACAAAATTTTTAGCTACAAGTAGTATTCATGAATAGCAATATCCAAAAGTAAAGCTTTCCATAAATTGATTGGAAGGAGAAAAGAAATCATGAAATGTAAAAATAAAAAAAATAATAAAAACTTACCTCATATTAGCAATTGATGGAGCAGTTGTTGTGGGTAGGAGAAGCATTGTCGTAGATGAAACTCATTTGTATAGAAAGTTTTGTAAATGTGGGAGTTTTTCTGTTGAATCTAAGTGAATATGTACTTGAATATCCATTGTGAGGATGAAAGAGGTGAACATGTATTTGAATGCCAGTATTTGAATATCCATTGTCAGGATGAAAGAGAATGTAGAAAGTATTGATTACAACAAATGTCTACTGTCATCTTTCGTCTGTATATAGCCATCTTGTTTGGAGAAATTGATTCGATAGAATACCCAAAAATGAAGCATTCTATATATTTCAGCAAAATAATTCCACAGTTTGGCCTATGGAAAGGAAAAAATTTCATTAGAATAAATTAGCGATAGAGATAAATATAAAATTAAAGTGAGATGAAAGAGAAGTACATAATATTTTCCCATTATTTGTACAAGGCATGTAGGGTATCATCTCTACTTCCAGCCGTTTGTTTCGATTTTTCCTTATAACTGGGCTGACGGAAACCTCCGACAATAATAATAATTGGACCACATTTAATGTTGCATTTGCATGATCCATGACCCCTTGTGTGGTATGAACACTTTGGCTACAATCATATATCTAAAATTTCCACTCATTCTGAAGAGATACCAATTGTTGCCTGGGTAGCAACCTGGAATTAATAAATAATTACATGCTAACCATGGGCGACCACTCGAGGGTAAACTGCCATTTACGTATTGCTCTAGGCGAACAACATTCAATGACTGTTTTTTACTTGCACTTCCTTCTTTTGCGCTTTTCTGCATCATTAACTCGTGAGTACTTTCAGCTTCAAATCTGTAATCGAGAATTGCATATTCCTTTGAAAGGAGGTTGACATAGTTTTACATTACAACAAAAGCTGTATTTTAGAACTTGTTTCAACACGATGACATAAATGATGTAATGAGAAAGATAAATGATGTATAAATGAGAAAAGTTGAAGTGTAAGAAACAGCTCCGTGTATTTCTCCGTTCGTCGAAGCTATAATAAGTATAAGCATCCCCTGGGAAACGATTTATAAGAATACTATTGATCTCATCAACATGTTCATTCTTTGGGGCTAAAATAACTCGATTAATCGTATGATGAAGGTTTTTCGAATAGTCATCTATATTAGGAAATACAACATCAATTAACTTATGTAATGAAATATTGTCATCCTTATGATTTAGAGTCATAGTAGACCAAAGTTTAACCATACCACAAGAATGTTCTTTTTCTGTTCCATTTCCAATCCGAAGTAAATATTCACAGAAAGAACGATCTAAGAGAGCTCACATATTTACAACTAATTTTATTTTTGTAAAATGGGACCACGGATATGAATTAATTAAACTCGATACAATTATATCTTCTTTACTTCCTCTTTAGACAACAGGCAAAATTTGTCAGAAATCCCCACCTAAAACTATTACTTTTCCACCAAATAGTAAATCAGTGTTGGTTATGCCCCTTAAAATTTTATCTAAAGCTTCCACAGCCCAACAATTTATCATTGCAGCTTCATCCCATATAATTAGTCATGTCATTCTTAAAAGACTAGCCAAAGCAGATTGTTTCACTATCATTATGAATGTGAAGTGGAATCTTAAACCTAGAATGTGCTGTCCGACCACCAGATAACAAGCCAGCAGCCACTCCTGATGATGCAGTTGCTAAAGCAACTAAATTCTTTGATCTAACATATGCAAGCAATGCACGATATAAAAATGTTTTCCCTATTCCACCAGAACGATCAATAAAATACATATCACCAACATTATGAAAGACTTTACTTAAAATGACATCATAAGCACCTAGTTTCTCTTGGTTAAGACTATAAGTACATGAAACATCACTATCAGATATGAATATCTCTAGTTCTTTAGTAACCAATCTTTCTAATATTTCATCATACTGGATACCAACATCATAAATAGCCAATCCATAGTCATTCAAACATTTGCCAAGTGGTTCTAAAAATGAATCTATAGACTTTAACGCATTCACCTCTGCATCACTTATACTCATATTTTTTTTCTCAAATAATCTTCAAACATAAAATCTTTAAATTCGTTCCAGAGTTTTTTTGGATCATCAGAACCACAAAATGCTAGAAGAGATGCAAACAAGCGGCGTAAAGAATTGGGCATTTGATAATTACAAGCTTCTTGTAAACATAGCTCACAATTATTATTCCGTCCAAGTAAATCTTGTAATAATGTAGCCTCATGAAAAGTTTTGACTGAAACACTGTTTACAAATTTAAGATCTTCAAAAGATAGTGTTCATTTAACATGATTTAACAATATTCGCAAGTAATATCTTTCTCCTTCTCCAGGGCTTGCTGTTACAACACTTCCAACCACAGCAGCTTTTAGTTTTTCCTAACAGTCCAACACCTACCTTGTGCATCTCACACAAAATATTCAGGGAATTCTCTGTACAACAATTTTCTTCCTTCAGGATTACTAACATTCATTGTAAAAAATTCGATAAGCATGGTTTTTTGGAAGAAATCTTGCCCAATAACTTTTGTAGGATTATCAGTATCTTTATACATAACCAATTTCTTATTTTCTAGTTATAACTGTAATGAAATAATAGCTGGACTCATTTCATACATAGTAAATCCACATATCCTCCACGTTGCTTCAAGGGGAGAAATCCATCTACCAGACTGAAAGCTTTTTATATCATCCATATTGTCAAGCTTATTCTCATCACTCAAAGAAAAACTAACCTTGTCATGTCCTTTGTAAACATATTTGTACAAGTATTTAACAGCTTTTATTGTTGAACATATTTCTACATTCATGTATCTTTTATTCAAATTTCTAGGGCCACCAATGAATGATGATGGCAAAATAATTCTTCGACCTACATTCGAACCTGTAGTTTCACCATTTTGTACATTATCAACAATTCCTTGATAAAGCTCACTACGTGTTTAAGTTTGATTATTACGGAAGTAATCTAATCTAGAAGATTCAACTTTAACATACATGTCAACTACATATTGTTGCAAAAGGTGGCCGACATGTAGCAATATGGAATTATCTAATTGCCTTACCAATAGTTTATAAGAATAGTATTCCCGGCAAGACACTTGCAATCGTCTTCACTTTTTGTATAAAACTGAAAATATAGGAAAGAAAATAATTCTTAATATTAAACAAACTAAATATAGAAATTAAAATGAAGAAACAATTTACATTTCAAACCTATAATTTCATTGTTCAATATTTCTTCAGGAGAATCGGCAAAATNTAAACAAACTAAATATAGAAATTAAAATGAAGAAACAATTTACATTTCAAACCTATAATTTCATTGTTCAATATTTCTTCAGGAGAATCGGCAAAATGGGCATCAAGCATAAGATCAATAGAAGAAACATCATCATGAGTTCTATACTATTTACTAACTTTTTCAATACCTTGATGCCAACCACTCTCTCCATTAGGAAATAACAAAGGGTATTGGAGAGGATCATACCATCCAAAATAATAGTTTACTCTATGCTTAGTACCAGAATGGGCATAAACAAATATATCACGAAACCCAATATCAGACTATTGATCACTAACCAAAATTGCAGCCACTTGCGATACTGTTGGAGCATTATAAACTCTTTTATCCATACCTAAATTACATGCGATTTTTATCTCACAGCTTTCCAAATCAGCAACATTGGTTAAACCTCTAAAAAATTTTGTGTATGGATTTGTGTCTAAAATGTGAACTAATTTTTCAACAATTGATTGAGAAAGCCTATCTGATATTTTTAAGTGATTTTGTATCTCATTTTTAGTATCATAAAAATAAAGTTGTAGATAAGAAGGGCTAAAATCCATGGGAAGAAGTTCATTTAGGTAATGATATATCTGGCCTTGAATCCTAAAAGTGTATATTCTTTTATTTCTCTGGCACAAGTCTTTATCATACTTTACATCAAATGAAGTAAAGGAAAAATTACAATTGTAACTTCGAATATAAGTTCTAAAGTCAAATGATTCGTCAAATGTAGATGTAAATAAATGATGCAATTTTGGAGGTATATCATTGCTTTTTAGTTTATTACTTCCATCACAACAGCAAAAACCCTTACTTTCTTTATGAAATTTTTTAGCTCCACAGAAATCACAAATTGTTGGCTGAGGCAACAAGTAAGATTTGGTTGGAATTTGCTGTAAAATATTGGAGGCATATTCTAACGCTTGAAATTTTAGCAAAGGAGTAAAACTTAGTCAAAGAAATAAACAATCCATAAACTCGAGTAGACACAACAATGCACAACACAAAAGCAAAAGTATGAACCACCTGTTTGTTGAAGATCATTGACACTTGTAGTTAACATATCACCTAAAACAAAAATATAACTTAGATAAGAAAAATTAAAAATACGTTGCAGAGAAAACCAAAATTTACAAGTACAAAGGAGGAAAAAAAACCTCAAATTATTTATCACACGAAGCACTATAATTAACCAAAGATTAAATGTACACAACGATAAATGCAGTAAAATTATTTAACTCGCAGTCCGCTGCATCTGTAGAAGTACTCTCTACTGCTATTGTTGTTGCTTTTCTTCTAGAATCTGCAGCTCGAGGAACTCTTTTCTGAATACAAAGTTGTTGTCGACGTATGTTACGCAATTCTCATGCCTGGGTATATAATTCTCTTCGTCGTGCATTCGAAGATTCTTTTGATTTAGCATAAATCACTCGACGACGCCTTCTTTCTAGCTCAGAACTGCCAACATCAGAAACATCCATTCCTTATAAACCCCCAACCTAAGTTGAATACTACAAAATACCACAAAATACAATTCAAGAACCAATCGGAAAACCACACTTCCATTATTTGATGAAATGAAATAAATATATGCGAGGCCTAAGCTTAAGCACATGGTTGAAACACATTATGAGGCCAATAATTCATTTTTTATTTCACATCAAGTGGGTCCCGGTGCTTAAAAGTGTATGACTAAAGCAAATAAATATATGGATACAATTACCAAAATGCCCTTTATTATTATGAATTTGGTAAGGTTACAATTACACGTGAAAGTGCAAGAAATGGTTTGGAATAAAGCTGGCGATTTCGTACAAAATGCATTGAATGGGTCAAACAATTATTTTTGTCCCATTTCTTGAATCCATTTTCACCAAACGTGGTCTTCGGCGTAGATGGAAAGAACTAATGCCATCACAAACAAAAATAAATTTTTTTCAACCAACAATTCCATTAAATGTTATGTTTGGCTATGACGGAACAAACCGGTGCCATTACGAACAACAATATTTTTTTTTTCAAAAGTGCACCGTCCCAAATTAATCCGGGCAAGATATTATTTTTTCCAACTACAACTTCACCCTACATGTATATTAATTTGCGACCCTACAAATGACTGTAACGGCCAAGTAGTCTCGAAATCTATTCCAATCACTGCGTTGCATTTCGACGTGCATTTCGTCTTCCATATCATGTAGATCAACTTCGACATCACAGTTGTCCATCTCTGTTCTCGCAAATGCCTCGTCTATAACTCCCGAATGACGTAAAAAGTTGTGAATACCCATCTTTGCGACGACAACTGCAACTTGTGTGTTAAACGAATAGCTAGGCATACGGTCGAGAATTTTCCATCTTTGCTTCCAAACGCCAAAGGTACGTTCAATTACGTTCCTATATGAAGAGTGTTTGCAGTTAAATCACTTCCGAGCATTCTGAAACCTTTAACGACGTCCCATTCCGTCGTTGTGAAACTTTTGAAAATGGTACAAAATATCAGATCCCTTATATGGGGCCATATATCTTGGTCGATGTGTAAAATCGGAGTTAACCAAGTAATACTTACCCGAGGTTGGTACCGAAAAGTGAATATCTGGATCGTATATAGCAAGCACAAGAAGTCGAGCGTCATGCGTATTCTCGATATGCCCGGCAAGTACGAAAGTGAATATAAATTGAAATCACATTCGGCCAACACATTTTAAGTCAGTACCCCTTTACGACCTATGAAATTGACACTCTCGTACCGTGGTAGCACAGCTTTTACTTGTGTTTCATCAACTGCACCAATACAATCCTGAAATAGAGGATGTTTTTCAGGGTCTAGACGGTGCGGGAACTCCCCGTCGTTATATGCTTGACTGGGTTTAATAAGACGTGCTGATAAGACAACGACAGTAAGTAATACTTCTTTGAAGTAATGACATACCGTTTGCAACGAGTGATTAAATATCATTGTCACCTGACGAAAACCCTTTTCATGGGCTAATATGCACAAGACATACCTACTTTCTCATAAATATCCACCTGCTGGCTGCTGTATAAGCCATACTCATCACGCAATATATGTGCAAGCTGTCACAAAACTGGCGGGTACATTCGAAATTCTTGAAAGCACGTCTGCATGTTTTCTTCCCTTGCATCCTTTATGAACATGTGTCCATTTTTCGCAAAAGGAAATCGTCGAATTCGACGTTGTTGTTTGTGATAATAATCTATCACGTCACTGTATGCGACCCGGTAGTACGAAACTCAATTCGAGATGTCATCCTCCAACTGATTAAAGAATTCATCATCTTCTATTCCTTCTTCCTCATCCGATCTCGATAGGATGACACAACTGAAGTTTAGATCTTCCATTTCTACACTTATTTGTAAAAGTAAAGGAATTAAAGCTTATGTCCCAAGTAAATCTCAGCATAGCAGTAATGTAAAAACAGTGAGTTGTGCTGTAAGATATGTTATTTGAACCACATGTGAACGTACCTTGTACCAATTTGACAAAAAAAAATGAAATAAGTTATGATACTTGCTCAATTATTAATGTCTACATGTTGTCAAAGGAGTCTGAATTACATAAACAAAGCAACAAAAAAAGAAATAGTAGTGAAGTACATGGGTTTGTGCATGGGAACATGCCAGTGTCACGGGTGAAAGTAGGAAAAAGATACACATCAATAGTAATCCAATGAATATAATAAATAATGCACTTATTTTTTCCGTTCATTAAACGGCCATTCGATCCAGTCAAATTTCTCGTTGACGTCCCTCATCACCACGAGCATATCTTGGTACCACTTCTGTACTAGAAGCGTGCATGCAAACCAAAACAATGGTGTTCCGCGTTGCAGTCGTCCTGAATCAAGCAACTCCTCGATGCAAGCCGTGCTAGCATTCTCCGTTTGTGCCGTAAGGGTATTAAGCTTCGCAACAACAGCCTCGATGGTACAAGTGGCATGCTCAACGGAGAAGGGCAACTCACGAGTTGAAAATTTCTTGTTCTTTCCTTTTCTCGCACTGTCGGACAACTTTCTTTTGCCACCACTACGGCCAGTTTAAGTGTTCCTGCCTGAGTTGCACATGGCATCATGTCCCTTATTGCTTGAAGAAGATCTCTCCCCATCAAGAGGGATTGCATCCTTGCTATCTTCGTATGCACTGTCCTCTGCAATGTCAAGCCCATGCGACACAATTTAGTCAGCGTCATTGCATACTTGTTGCTTTCGTAACTGTCTCCAAAAAGCTGCTGGTATCGGATGTAGATCTCGTCGACATCCTTATCCTTAAACTTATTGTACTCCTTGTTCTCCTACAATGACGGTGTCAACAAATTAAAGTTGGCAAATGCAAATGATCTCACATGTTCAAAGTGAATAACCAATATGCATGAATGAATGTGGTCATGTGAACAAATATTTCTGTAACGAACCTTGATTTTTTGTGTCCACCATTCATCTAATGCAACGATACAGCATGTGGATTGGTTGTATTCCACACCCGTGCATGACAAAAGCTCGGTGAATCGTTTATAGTCTCGACGCATGGCATCCCAATGGTTACGAATCTGTTGTTTGTTCCAATTGTGGCCGAAGATGGAGTCGCGTTCCCAGCCAAGCTCTGTGAAACACTTACCGTGTCGATGACCTACAGCAATAGCGGTCTCACATACAGCAATAAATATTCTACTTTTGGTAGGTTTCCATTTGGCATTCTTTTTCGAGCGACAGTCGTGAGAACTAGAGGACCTAGGACCACCCATGCCAATGATTTGCGGGAATTAAAATACTAGAGTTGGAGGTTGGTCATAGAATGAAAACTATCTAGCATTATAACAATATGGCACACACGTGAATCAACATTGTTAGAGTAAAACAGCTAAATGTCACAGATGTACAGTTTCTTTTCACAGCAACATATCAAATTGATTACAACAACATGTGAAGAAAATAAAATTCTTGAAAGCTACAATACGCATTAGGTGTACGCAAATTACATGCGAATGTTGCCAAAGAATTAGAACGCCAGCATTCAAAAGGAGGTGAATAGAGTTCTAGGTTTTCTCATTTTTAATGTTTTTTACCTAACGAAGAACCAAAAATTGTGGCATATATCAAAGTGCGAAAAGTTTGGAAAATCAATACAACAAGCTACTTATCCTCTCGAAAAAAAAAAACTCAATCGCAATCATAACTACTTAGAATTAACCATCAAAATTGTTGAAGAATAGGCTAGTAAAATCTTTTGAAATTACAAAGATCGACGTGGCTTTATGGAAAAATTGAAGATCGAAGTTAACAAAAATAAAATACCATCATTTACATGCTATGAGAGTCCGGGCAATATAAAAACCAGTAAACTGAAGCCATCATTGACAGAGCCAAACGAACTAAGTTGTTAGTTGAAAAGAGCCAAAAGAATCTCATTCCGTGTTACCTAATATTCAAGCTAATGAAGTTTCTAAATTCTAGTTATACACCTTATGTAAGTGGGTGAGGTGAAAGTTGGCTATATAAACTTGTAACAATGAATCGTCCAACATATCGATATAACTAATTTCGAAAAATTTGATGTGTAAAATGTAAGATGATACGAACTAATAGTGCTCGCTTAATTTTGTTATGAATGAATCATGAGAAGACTCGTGCACACACCTAACGCAAGTTAGCTAAATTCTTAGCAGTGCCAATGAGAAGACCCGTACAAATATTCTTTACTGAAATTTGAAGTAAAATGTAGGAATGAGATAAGATATATACAACTATACAAATATGCTGTCATATTCATCCAGTACAATATAATTTTTCATACGTGGTGAGAGATGGAAAGAGATGTGCAAGAATTATAGGATACCCAGAAAAGGAGTTTCACTGAATACAGAATGATAATAACTCACGAATCAACGTTTGATCATCATAATATATAAAATAACTATTAGCCACACAAATTCATGAATAGCAACCAAAATCAAGAAAAAGAAAAAAAAATCGAACAACACGAAAATTCACTGGAACAAATACTAAGAATAGTACCCGGAGATGGAAGGACTGTTGTCTCTTACTTGGCGGACAAGGTGGATGTCGAAGTACGAATTGGAACGCCATGTGATCTGCGATAATGTTATGGTTCAGTGAGACGGCTTTCACGGACCAGACGACTCTGGTGGCGAGGCAGTGGCGTCTACCGTGAGATGCGTTCTCCGATTTGAGGTGGGCAGGACTGTTGTGGGAGTATTTCATCGAAAGTAGGCAGGAATGGAGGCAGGCGTGACAAATGCTGAAGAGGAGTGTTTGTTAGGTTTTTCCAATCAAGAAAATTGGGAAAGTGACTCTCTTCCAGCAATAGCGAAGGCATTATGGTCATTCGAGTTACCTGCATGGCTCAGATGTGCACAGTAGTTGTCAACCAGGATACTGTGGCAACAGTCCAATTATTTCTACATTTTCGGGGAAAATGGGAATCAAACGGGCTGTAATTAAATAATCAAAACGAAAGAGGTCATCTTTAAATCTTTAACTCTTACTAACTCGCAAAGAATTTCCATATAACTTCTACGTTCCCCGAGCATAAACCCCAACACTGTTATTTAATTTTTTTAATTTTGAAGAAGAAAAATTTACTTTAGCCAGTGAAGCAAGCCACAGATCAAATTTGTCAAAATAAAACACTTAAGTAAATTCCACATGAACTGAAGAAAAAGAAAAAAGAAAATGCTGAGAAGCCCACACCTCCAAGGAAATCGCAAATAAATATATGCGTAACAAAAACCCCAAGAATGCAACACCCAAAAAATGCAAGAGAAATACTTTCTTCTTCCTCCTGTGCACTGTAAGTAATTTGAAGAGGAAAGGGAGAAAATAGGATGCAAAATGGATTTTATGGATTTTTTCTGTCAATCCCTCGTGTGCACTGTAAGTAATTTGAAGAGAAGGGGAAAAATAGGATGCAAAATGATTTTTTTTTTCGGTCAATCGAGTTGAAAAGATCGAAGAAGGAGAAGTTGAAGGTAAAATTTAGAGAAGGAATGAATTTTTAGGGAAAAAAAAATTGAATTTTGACGACGACATCAAATCGCGACACGTGTCCTGCCTTTATGTTAGCCACTTTTATTTTATAGTGATAGTATAAATGTCAAAAGAGTATAACAAATTTAAAGTTTGAGAAAATACTACTAAATGGAGAGGTATCAAATATTTATTGAATTCTTAATTAGCTTAATTGAATTATTTTAAAAGATGAATTTTGTTGATTTGTTAATTATTTGTCTACCTATTTGCAAAAATATAACATTTTTTATGAAGTAAATTAAATTATTAAACTTTTAAAATATTTATAGTAGTTTTTCTTTTTACTAAAACCAATGATCTAATATATTTTTGCTTTAATTTGACCACTCTTATCTATAAATTTGTTAGCAAAATCCACAAATAATCTGCTACATGTCTTATATTTTTTGGGAATACAATTTATTTTAGGGACTTAAAAAGTTACAATTTTTTTTTTACTTTTTAAATTTGAAAAAACTAGTCTTGCATGATTACAACTGACAACTGACATGTATATACTTATTAACTGATGTTTGGTACATATTTTTTAACCAGCGTTCTTAATAAAATAATTTTTTTATTTTTTTTCAAACTTATTTTCAATTACACTTTTCTTAATAAAATAATTTTGCGGGTGTACCAATAACTTTTTATACTTTTTAACAGCATATTTTTTTTAAAAAAAATAAATTACTTTTTACAAAATTTAGTTTAAAAGCATCTACAAAAATAGGTTCTTAAGAGTCATTGCATACTATGAATTCAGTCTACCACGTCATAATTTTCATAGATTTTGTAATTGTAAAATATTGAATAGTCAAATTGAAACAGAACATGAGTTTAGTCATCCAACTAAAATAAAAATATAAGATTGCATGATTAAATTAATATAAATTAAAGTTAAATGACCAACATGAAACAAACCAATAAATTAGGTGACCTTGATTAAAAAACTTCCTATCCGTTGGCAGGTTTATGGTAACGTAGTGGACAATATTAAAACATATTATTATTCGAACGAGTCACCAAAAACCAGTTAAAACTTAAAAGTACTAATGGATTTTTCCTTTTTACAAAAATTATTATTCACTTTATTCGTCTTGTACTCCTTCCTTATTCTTCGTCTTCTCTCTAGCTGTTTCTTGAACCAGATTTAAATCCGAGTTTAAAGTGCGGATGAGTCTTTTTCGGTAGGTGGGTTTGGGACAATTTGACTGAGATTTTGGGTTTGAACATACGTACATATATATACATATATGATGTGGATGTGGGTTTTCAAGAATTTGTTTTCTGAGGTATAGATCTCGATCTCCTTTTCTGAACCTTCAAATTTTTGGTTATAAAGATGTTTATATGTTTCAATTCAAAGTTTTATTCACATTTTATAATTCTTTTTTACTTTTAACACTGCTGATTTTCAAAGAGCTGAAATTTGTGTAGATTCAGTAGAGTTTGGGCTTTCTGGGTTTTCCTTATTTATTTATTTATTTTTCTTCCTCGGTGACAGTTTGTTTTTAATTTGAGGTGTTAAAATAGTCTGTTTTCATTGATTTTGATGATTTCGAAAGGTGAAATTTGGTGAAATTTATGGTTTTTGGGTTTTTGACCTTTTAATTCAAAAAATATAATTAATTACTATGGCTTTTGCAGATCTCTGAAGAAACTACGAAGCTTGGATTTACTTACAGCCCTTTTAGCAGGTTAGCTACTCTTTTCTTGGTGTTGCCCTCGAAATTATTTTTAAATTATTGTTCAAGATTTTTTATTTTATTTTTTTCAGAATGACTTTTTTTTTCTTGAATTTCTGTTTCGGCCTGAAATATAAGTTTCAGAGTCACACTTAAACTCCCAAGACTATTTCCTTATCTATTTGATTTAGCTTTATATTTGTGGGTGCTTAGTACTAAAGTTGCAAATCAATATCATACTTACGTGTGTAGAGAAATTTTCTGGAGTTTATTTTAATTCATTGGTTGATATAGTTGACATAGAGATCAGACAAGTAAAATTTAATAAGTCTATGGATATAATCCTGCATATAAAGTTGACCTTGATTAGCTGGTTTTATTCTTTTAGTTCTTCTGCAAGCGGAAATATGAAAACTAAATTCACTTTAATAACATGAAGAGAAGCTGTATCCAACAGAAGTTATGTGATTGAATTAACTTTAATGACCACGTGAAGGTGTCCTTTTCTAATTGCCCCTTTTCTTTTTTGTTCTTTTCTTCTTTTTTTCTATCTATTTAATGCCTTTTCTTACATACCCATTTTATCTTTTCTTCTTGGCTATATATTTTTGTCTCCGAAAATTATTTTACTTTTGCTTGTCTGCAGATAGAAATAGATGTCAATTGGGATTTAATTTATGGGAACGACTTGTGAAATATTAACAAGGATCATGAAAGTGAGTGATATACGTTGAGACATCTTGGTTCCGGTTTACCAGTTTGAGGTTAGATGTCGTTCCGCGGCATAGCTCGGGATATACGAGATAGTTTTGGGAGCTTATCCCGGCGTAGTTTTGATGTAAGGCTGCCTGGTCATCATAGGGGAAAATCACACAGTTTGTTTCATGATTTAAATAACCAGCCTATGGTAATTCAGGATAGTCATTGGGCTAATCTCCCACCAGAGCTACTTTATGATGTGATTAAAAGGTTAGAAGAGAGTGAGAGCACATGGCCTGCTCGGAAGCACGTGGTTGCTTGTGCGGCTGTTTGCAGGTCATGGAGGAGCATGTGCAAGGAAATTGTCACTTGTCCAGAAATCTGTGGGAAGCTTACTTTTCCAGTTTCCTTAAAGCAGGTGACTTTTCACCCCTTGTCATGCTTTGGTGTTTTGCAAGATTTTCTAGAAAATTTCTGCCTAATCTAAAATCATTTGATAGTACAAATAATATTGTTTAGCTACTTGTGTGTTACTCGATTATGCATTTATTGACTAGTTCTATGAAAGGAAATACTGAATCATGCTTATTTTCCTTCATAGCCGGGGACTCGTGACGGAACCATCCAATGCTTTATCAAGAGGGACAAATCTAATTTAACATACCATCTTTTCTTATGTCTGAGTCCTGGTATGTATTGTCTAGTTACTTAGAATGCTCCATTTACTTTTTTGTATTTTTAGTATTAGGTGTTTAAATGGTACTTCATTGTCAATCTATCCTTTCTTGATCATTGCATTGTACCAAAGGAGGTCTCTATAATGGCATGAACACTTGCTATTTGATTACTTAAAAGCATGTGTAATTGCATCATGTGAGAACGTATTAGTCTCGTGAAACAAGACACAAGTAATGCCAGTCTACTTTCCTAATAGATTATTTAATCTGTAGAATTTCCAACTTTTTATTGACGATATCACAAAGATGCTGCACGTGTTTTTTATGGAAATTCCTGTCCTTGATATCCATTTGACTGTAGTTGAGTGAAGTTAACAAAAATATCATCAGTACTTTAAGCACTGTCTGTTTAGTACGTAGAAGTTTATAACAAATTTGTTGAAACATGATCGCAAAATCTTACATTTTCGTATTCATGTGCTGTTGACAAGTGTTAGTTTTCCATATCTGCAAATTATGAATGGTCTAATTGTGTTGCCAATTGTTATCATATAAATGGTTTACATAATTGCATATATAATATACACAAATCTTTTGTGCCTATGCTCATTATGTCAGTTAGCTTTTTTTACTTACGAAGTTAGGGTTATTTTAGCTGTTTATATATTCTTCCATTTTTCATATTTACATAATTGCATAGATAATATACACAAATCTTTTGTGCATATGCTCATTATGTCAGTTAGCTTTTTTTACTCACAAAATTAGGGTTATTTTGGCTGTTTATAGATTCTTCCATTTTTCATAATTGTGAAGAAAAATACTATCATGAACTGAACCTTTTTAGTGTTTGCACTACCTTCGCTTTTTTCCTGTTTCTCATGTTATTTGCAATTTACTTTCATCAGCTTTGCTAGTAGAAAATGGAAAATTCCTTCTCTCTGCAAAAAGAACTCGACGAACTACTTGTACAGAGTATGTTATCTCAATGGGTGCAGATAATATTTGCAAATCAAGCAGCACATATATTGGAAAACTAAGGTACGTTGAATATAAATTTCTTTATTCCGTTATATATCTATACCTTTGTGTGATTATTTTCTCCCATGTCAGATAAATATTTATTGGGAATTCTATTATTTGTCTTGAGAACATTTTCTGGAGAAACAATTTTATTATGTGGATACATACTCAAATAGTTGAAAATCGATATTCTACTTGTAGGAATTTCTTTTGTGTTATACCACTAAATTATGTCACTATATAATTTGGAAAAATAATGATTGTTTTTCTTGTACTTTTGTTAGCGATGTTACATATTTTTGAGAATTCATACAAATATAATGAAACTTTATAGTAGTCAAATGCAAAAATAAAAATAAAAAAATAAAGTGTGTTTAAAAAAATAATTCGTAGCGAGATTACACTTCCATGAATTTGTTGTGTACATGCCAAAACACATCAAACATTGAACTCCAGGGGTGTACAACCTCCCACATCCACCCTCCTCTTGTTCGCCGTGATTTGAGATTGTATTTGACACTCCTCGATTGCTTTTTGGGATATCGACTGGCATGAAGAAACATAAGTTAGTCACAAATTATCAATTAATGTCACAGAGGATGAATGAGATTTAGGGTTGTTTGACCAAGCTTTTGATTAATATTTTAGCAGATTTTGAAAAAAGCTGTTGAAATGTTTGGTTGAAAAGTCGTAAAAGTTACGGATCTCATGAAATGTGTGGTTAAAATTGAATTTTGACGTGTTGAAAAGTTTGATAAAATCTAAGCTAAGTTAATCAAACAAGAACTTATTAAACAGAGAACCAGAGCAAAGGATGCACAAGAGTAACATTAGAAGGCAACAAGAAGACAATGGGAATTATCATGCTTTCTTGGCTTATTTGCTAAAGGTGATTATTGGCAATTTTAGGTGGATGAGAATCCATATTGAAGCAACTTTTCAAAGTCGGTTATTATAATATAATTTCTTCAAAAGTTATCTATCTTGAATTATGTAGCTAACGAGTCAATGGCAAGAGCAAGATACATAAAAGTTTTCATGGAAGTGAACTTGATGGTGGGTCATCTTTCTTATCATTTTTTTTTTAAAGTACAAAAAGGGTATGGATTCAGTAAAATCTCTACTTGCATATTTATGTAACCTGGCCCTTAGATATGATCTTCCCAAGTACCTGCTGCTCAATATATGGCGTACTGTTTCAACTCACAGTCCTAGAAAAATAAGGTGTAGTTGACTAGTGACACATGTACCCTGTGAAATGGTATCAATTATGATCCTTGTTGGCTTGTTTTTACTTCAAAGGTCTTGGTTGTATATATGTTCAGTTTATGCTTTCTTTTAGAGACTGGTGCTTTTATTTTGAAATCCCTTTTTGTATTGGTCTTAGATAATAACAATTTAGCTTTTCTTGATTATTGTTATTATTAAATCTTACTGCTTGTTGCAGATCAAATTTTCTCGGCACGAAGTTCATAATGTATGATACACAGCCTCCTCATGCTTGTTCACACGTTCCTCCACCTGGGAAAACTAGTCGTAGATTCAACTCCAAGAAAGTGTCTCCCAAAGTGCCAACACGCAATTACAACATAGCCCAAATCACTTATGAACTGAATGTGCTTGGGACGCGGGGACCGCGCAAGATGAACTGCATCATGCACTCAATACCTGCCTCAGCACTTGACCCCGGAGGTGTGGTACCCGGTCAACCTGAGCTCATGCCGAGCTCCCTTGAGGACTCGTTCCGGAGCATTTCTTTCTCAAAATCTCTGGATCACTCAAAGGAGTTCAGTAGCTCACGATTTTCTGATATTGCTGGCGTGTGCAATGGGGATGATGATGGTAAAGGAAGACCCTTGATTCTCAAGAACAAGGCACCAAGATGGCACGAACAATTGCAATGTTGGTGCCTCAATTTTAGAGGACGGGTAACAGTTGCATCCGTGAAGAACTTTCAGCTGATTGCCTCCACACAACCGCCGGCTGCCACCGCTAATGCGCCGGCCTCTCAGCCAACCCAATGTGACCACGACAAAATCATCCTCCAATTTGGCAAGGTCGGCAAAGATATGTTCACGATGGATTACCGATATCCCCTATCTGCTTTTCAGGCATTCGCTATCTGCTTAAGCAGCTTCGACACCAAATTGGCTTGTGAATAGAGAAAATGTACCCTCAGTGTCTGTTAACCAGAATGCTTAAATGTCTAAATTCAGTGCCTTCATTTTCATGATTGCATTTTATTCTCCTCTTCACAAGGAATGGAAATTGTTCTTAATTTCTTTATGGTACTGTAGATCTAGATTATAATGTCAACCTTGTACTCATGGCAAGGTTTCTACCTGTGTAAAAATCTGAAAATGAAAAATGAAAACCAATGACTTTTCTATCTTCAATTCCAACTCTATTAACATTGTCTTCTTTTTCATTTGTTATTAAAGGTTTCCCTTAAAACTAGAAAAAAGTTTCTTCAAATTCACTTTTCTACATACTTCCAAAAAGCAAATGGCTAGTAGGGTCAAGGGACCAAAATCAATACATATCCTTTATCGGAAAGAAATTCCTAATTTGTAGGTCGTAGTAGAGATCAAAGATCTAGAACAATTTCTTGTACATCAGATTGTAGTCATGTCATTGAACTCTCGAGCAGAT
>CAIGRO010037665.1:0-11905 GCA_903798355.1 Fraxinus baroniana | reverse complement strand
AAAAAAAAAAAAAAAAACCACCGTCCGACACCGTATACAATCAAATGACACACTAAAAAAACATTGAACTTACAAATCTGGTCCAGAAACATTAATAGACTCTAACTCTAAATCCGTAATTACTGAAAAACTTCTTGATTGTGCGTTCCATCACCTAATTCAGAACCTGTAGACTTGTTATCAAAACAAGAAATTGAAATAACAAAATATACAGTGCTTATTTTTCAAATTTTAAAACTCAAGACAAAGCTAAAGGAATCTCGGTATCAATGATCTAGGGTTTAGAACATTGTACCCTTATGTAAAAACCAAAAACCTCAACCATGTTCTCAATGGTTCAGTCAATACTACTTCTATGAAACAAAAGATATCGAACCTTAAACCAATAGACAATCACTTTTTACTAAAAAAATAACCAGAAATCATCCAACCAGACGATTACGATGACCAGATAATACAGAGGGACAGAACACGATAAGAGAGAATTCCAAAAGACGCCAAAATTTAGACGGCCAAACTGAATTAGGGCAACAGTGTAAGACCCTATTTGTAGTCCACATAATCACCATTTGTAACGACCTAGGTTCTAAAGATTTGAGTGTCACTAATTTTAATTCTTATTTCAAGAATAATGACGCATTTCTTAAAAATCATTATCTTTGGAATTGTTGATTAAAAAAATAAATTTAGGGTCATTTAAATAATAGCAGTTAATCTAATTAACATCATACTAAAAACTTTTTAATAAAAGCCCAACTCATCAACTAATACCAACTCATCAACTAATACATTTAAAAAATAATAATAATAACGAATAACAATTAATGCACTGTTCACATGAACAGTACGTTACTGTCCATGTGGCATAATTTTTATTTTTTATTTTTTGTTGTTTTTTATTTCGGAAATATAGTATTAACGTTTAATAAAATAATTTGCAAAATCTACAAGACCAATTAAAACTCGAGCTTTGATACCGTGCGACCCGAGTTCTAAAGATTTGAGTGTCACTAAGATCGTATCTTGAACACCTTATTTCACCTTCAAAAAACTTTAAATTTTATTAAAAAATATCATGAAATAATAAGGGTGAGCATAACTTAAAATTTGACATTGAAATAGAATAAAATACTAGAAGTTTTAGCAGTCTTAGAGCCTGTTTGGTAGAGATTAAAATCGGATTAAATTTGAAAAACTAACAGTTATTGTTGATTTTTATTAGACGAGTGGGACCTAATAACGGTCATATTTTCAATTTTATTTGGATTTTAATTGTTACCAAATAAGCTCTTAATATCTTAATCAATAATCAAGTTCTTAAATCAATAAAAGTTTGGTGGGTCTCCTTTTACTTGCCACTTCGCTAGTCCTCTCATGTCTTGCAACAAACCATTAATTTCCTGAAAGGGGATAAAGGGAGGGTGGTGAGGGGTGGACAAAAGTCCCAAACCGAATCGAGCAGTTCTTTATAAGTTAAATACCCAAACGGGTACCCGAATCAAGAACTGATGGGTTTGGGTCAGGTCTCGGGTCTAGACCAAGAACCGAAAAATCGAATAAAAATCGAAACTAAATAATTTTTTTATTTTTTTATTGAATTAATTAAATTATTTTATTTTTTCTAAATAACTTAACAAATTAATTAAATAAATCAGATTATTTCATAATTTCAAATTTAAAGCCCATTAGCCATTTTTTGTATTTGTATGCATCTAATTAATGTTATTCGACAACTAATTATTTATATATTTTTGAATTAGTCTACGTTAATTTGTAAAAGTTACGAATAAAATGTCATTAGTTATATTTTTGTAGTGTTGCTGTAAATGTTAAAAATTTTAATTATGGTATGAAACCTAACGAAATCGAACCCGAACGGTTCCATAATTATATTTGGATCCGACTATTCTATTTATTAAATACCGAAAAAATTTAGAACCGAACCGAACCGACCACGCCAGTCATAGGTGAGATAAAATCTAAAAAGTATATAAGTACGTGGATTAATATTGTACAAAATTTAAGGAACATACATACATACATAGGGAGACATGAAAATATATATCGAACATAGGTGGTATGGAATTCTCATGCGTAGCGCTACTATACTTCAACCCAAACTTAGATCATACATAAAGGATCCATAATCAATGTTTCAAAAGCATAGCATACACATATAATCCTATAAAACTTATGCATAACTTTTCTTTGAGAGTTATAATCCAATATTACTTTGAATTTTAAAAGTGATAAGATATTATCATTATCTCAACCATATTTCGATTAATGAGATGAGGTAATGAATTTAAAATAACAGACAACATTATCTCAACAATTTCAAAAATTAAATAAAGTAGAGATAATATCAAAATATTATCTCAATGATTTAAAATTCAATTTTAATTAAAAAGACATAAATTAAGATTTTATCTCCATTATTTTAAAATTAAATAAAATTTTAACCACTTTGACTTAAACTCAAAAGGAAAAATAAAATAAAAGGTGTGGGCTATCATTTCATATAATGGACTGTCATGTAACTGATCACGGTAAAATGTTAATCGTGTCTATTTCTTTTATAACGGGACAAATCTAAATTAATATAATTAGGCTATAGGTACAAGTATTACAATCTATTCCCCTAGCAATAAATTTCATCCTTGAAATTCGTCGAAGAGTTGTGGGTACTTAGCTCGCATCTCTACCTCTCTTTCCTAAGTTGCCTAATTGACTTAGTGATTACGCCATTGTACTTTTACTAAGTGGATTACCTTATTCTTGAGTGCTTGAAATTTCTGATTAATGAGCCTATCTGGCACTTTCTCGTAGCTCAAACCTCAATATAACTCAATAGATTAATGGTTGACCACATGAGTTGGATTGGGGACGTACTTTCTAAGCATTGACAAATGGAAGACGTCGTGTACAGTTGAGAGTTATGGGGATAAAGCCAATTGATACGCGACATTTCCAATACGTTGCAAGATTTCAAACGAGATAATGAACCCTGGTCACAACTTTTCCTTGCAAAAATGTAACACTCCTTTTATTAGTGCAATCTTAAATAATACTTTATCACCTACCAAAAATTCCAATCCCTCCATTCTTTTGTCAGCACAACTCTTCTGTCTATCCTGGACAATTTTCATACTAACTCGAATTTTCTCAACTTACACTGTCTATTCAATTATCTCTAAACCCATGATCTTTCGCTCATCGACCTCATACCAATGAACTATTGATCTATACTTCCTCCCATAAAATACCTCATATGGTGCCATGCAATAAAGGCATGATAGCTTTTGTTGTATCGAATTTCATCAAAGGTAAACTTTTTTTTTTCCTAATGTCCTCTAAACTCAACGAAACATGTTCGAAGCATATCTTTCGGTGTTTGAGTTGTTCACTTAGAGTTCCCATCTATTTGAGTGTGAAAAGCCGTACTAAATTTTAGCTTAGTCTCATAGCTCGGTGTAAACTTTTTCATAAGATCGATGTGAACCTTGGATCTCTATTCTGATACGATTGAAATGAGCACACCATGCAACTTACTATCACATTTACATACAATTGAGCCAAATAGTCCATTGAGAATGTCATCCAAACCAACAAGAAATGAGCCGATTTGTGAGTCAATCCACAATTACCCAAATAGCCTCATTTTTCCTTGTTGACTTTGAAAAATAGCCCACAAAGTCCATCGTTTCATACTCCCACTTCCACTTCGAAACTTCTGACAATTCAAGTAACCCTGACGGTTAATGGTGTTCATCCTTTAATTTTTGACATACTAAACACCTTTCGACATACTCAATTGTATCCCTGTTTAAGCCTTTCCACCAAAATACTACCTTAAGGTCTCGTTACATCTTTGTACTTCCTGGATGTACTGAATAAATTGTGGAGTGAGATTCTTCTAATATTTCATTTTTCAACTTCTTGAAGTCTGGTATGCACATACTCGCTCCTTGATAATACATGATCTTGTCCTTATCCATGGTGAAATCCTTTCATTTCTCTATATCAATCTTTGACTTAATGAATTCAAATGATTGATCGACTTTCTGATGGTCTTTAATCCATCACGGAGTGTTGGCTGAATGAAAGCGCTGTCATCCAAGTAACAACACTTGGCGATATTTGTGACCACTTCAAGACTTAATCTCTTAAATTCCTTCCATAGTGGCACCTACATGGTCAAAGCTACCACTTGACTTGTCACTTTACAATTGAAGGTGTCTGCTACAATATTCGCCTTCCCTGGGTGATAGTGAATGTTGAAATCGTAATCTTGTACCAACTCAAGCCATCTTCCCAGTCTCATGTTCAACTCCTTCTAAGTGAAGATATACTTCAAACTCTGGTGGTTTGTATAAATGTCACACTTACCTCCAAAAGGTAGTGCCTCCAAATTTTTAGTGCATGGACTACGAAAACAATTTCTAAGTTGTGTGTGTGGTAGTTTTGCTCATGTGACTTCAATTGTCTAAATGCATAAGCGACCACTATACCATGCTACATCAAGACACATCCAATTCCCTGCGTAGAGGCATCACTATCCATATGATCCTTCAGGTATAGTTAATTGGAGCATTCACTAACTTCTGCTTCAGTTCTTTAAAACCCTGCTCACATTCTCTATATAATTAAACCTTGCACCCTTACGTGTTAATTTTGTTAGGGGTCCTGATATCTTGTAGAATCCTTCAATATACCTATTATAGTATCTTGGTAGCCCAAAAAGCTATGAATTTCTCCTACATTGGTTGGCCTCCACCAAATTAACACTATCTCTGCTTTGCTTGGATCAACATCTATGCCTCGGGTTGTGACAATATGTCCAAGGAATGTTACCCGTTCCAACTAAAACTCACTTTTCTTAAACTTATCATAAAGTTTCTCCTTCTTCAAGACTCCTAGTACTATCCTCAAATGCTCTTCATGATTCTCATTACTTCTTGAGTGGATCAGGATATCATCGATTAACACAATAACAAATTGATCAAAGTACTCATAGAAGACACGATTCATCAAATACATAGTCTCCAAGAGTGTTAGATAGGCCAACTGGCATAACTAAGAACTCGTAATGATCATATCGAGTTCTAAAGGCTATCTTTGAGATGTCATCTATGTGATTCTTAATTGATGGTAACCAGATCTCAAGTCGATCTTGGAAAACACCATTATCCTGAAGTTGATAAAACAAGTCCTCAATCCTAGGAAATGATACTAATTTTTGGTAGTGATTTTGTTCAATTTCCTGTAATCAATACACATTCTCATTGAGTTGTCCTTCTTCTTATTAAACAACACCAATGTTTCCCAATAAACCCTTTTTTCTAACAATTCTTCTATCAATGTCTTTAGTTCTTTAAACTCTTTCGGTACCATCCTATAAGAAACCTTAGAGATGGGTGCAAAGCTAGGAGTGAGATCTATCATGAACTTAACCTCCCAATAATCACGGTGAATTTGTTCATGTCTATGACATATAACTCTATTTCTAGTTATCTACCATCAATTTCTATCCTTGTTGTTTTAACAATGTGATCACTGTTCAACATATTTCCCAAAGGGATAGGCACTACTAAAGGAAAACATGCAGATTCAACCATCACACCAGCTTATGTACGAACTCAAAGGATTTAAAGGAGTGGGTTGCACCAAAATCTATCAATACATATACTGGTAATTCAGACATAAGGACATTACCTGCTAAACATTTTGATTTTGATCCTTCTCCTACTTTGTTAGTGCAAAGATCATTGCTTGCCTCCTGGGTGCATATTTGCATTGCCCTGTTTTCGCTGTCTATTCCCTTGTTTAGTTTGGACATTCTCATGTTTCTGTTCTTCCTTCCCAAGTTGTTTATTCTTAGGAGAAAACATGGCTATGTGTCGTCATTCTCCACACCAAAAACATACTTTTGTCCCAGAAGATGAGCTTCTTGTTTGTACTTTTGACACGTGCCACAAAGCAAAAAACCTTTATTGTTATCTTGACACGAATCCCATTTACCCTTCTTTGAGAAGTTATGATTTCCTTTATCCTTATTATCCACCCACTTTCGTTTCTTCGACTACCCGTAATGCAGCTTAATACGGCTTATTCTCTCCTTCAGCACATCCTCTGAAATCTGCCAACTATGCTTTTGCTAAAACCTCATGGTATGATCCCAATTCAAACACTACCACAACCTATCTCAAATCATCCCTTAAACTTTGTTCGAAATGTCTCGCCTTTTTCTCCTCCATGTCTACAAAAATATTAACATAATGAGACAACTCTTCAAATTTGTGCTCCTATTCAATCAATGACATTGAGCCCTGTGTCAACTTGAGAGACTCATCTTCCTTTCGATCAACTTGACATTGAGCTCCTATTCAATCAATGACATTGAGCCCTGTGTCAACTTGAGAGACTCATCTTCCTTTCGATTTCGAACACTCATGGAGTAGTACTTCTTCAATAAAAATTCCTTGAACTAATTCTACGTCCAGGTATAGTCATGAATCATTGACCTTACACTCCACTAGTGTCTAGCACATTTTTACATCATAAATGTTGCACATATAGCTCTTCTGGGATCCGGGCAATCAATGAGTTCAATGATCCTCTCTATACCTTCCAGTCAGTCCTCTGCTTCCAAGTGATCTATGTTGCCACTAAAAGTCGGGATGCTATTTCTTGAATTGCTCGACTATCATATCCTGAGGCGGCTAAGGTTGTGGTGACGTAGGTAGTGGTTTTGGCTACCGAGGATGTGGTGGCCTTGGCACTATAACTTTGATGAATGTTAGCATCATGACGAGAAATTGTTGGGCAAACCGTGAGTCAATTGCAATAGGTTGAAGTTGTTCTAGTTGTTGGGTTTCTTGGGGTTGTTCATTTCTATTGTTTGTTCTTCTACCTCGAGGTGACCAACCTTAAATAAAACATAATTAAGGAAATTAAAGATTTACTTGATCTAGAAATTTCACAAATTAGAAGTTTCTAACTATATAAGTTTCCTAATGTAAGATTTTCTTAAATTTAGAATGAGTTTGTCATTCGTGTTAATGCTTTCGTTTTGTTGATATATATATATTATTTATTTATTTATTTATTTATTTATAGTAAAAGGAGGGCGGGACCTCCAAGATTTTATTAATTTGCCCTCACTTGTGGCGGAGGAATACTGTGGTTACATGAAAATAATGAAAGCAAAAAATGAGGAAGTATTATTTCACTTACAATGAAAATAAATGACAAAGATTAAAGCAGTAAACGAGGAAGTACTACTTAATTTTCAATAAGAACAATTGCAAATTTAGGTTAAAATAAGAATTGTAAACAAAGTCAAAATTAAACTCTGACACTGGGCAATCCATGTCTGTCTATTTCTACAAGTGCCCTGATATGTTGTGGTAGGTCATGTGATCCGTATATTCGATATCGTCGATGATCCCAACCTTCCGCAGCAAGAGCATTTGCAACCTGATTTTCTTCTCTGTAAATGTAAGAAATTGTCTCTCTGTCGTAGGAAATGATATATGTGATACGTCTGAGTATGCCTCGAATAGCCCATGGTCCTCCTCCTCTAGTGATACAGTGAATAGCTATTGTAGAATCAGATTCTACCTCAATCGATGAAAACCCAAGACCATAAACTAGTAAAATCCCATCAAGAATAGCTCGGAGCTTTGCCTTTAATATCAAGCATGGTCCATACGAAGTTGAGAAAGCCCTAATACAGTGTCCTACCTGGTCTCTGATGATGCCTTCCCCACTCGTAAAGCCATCTTTGACACATCCATCAGTATTGATCTTGACAGATCCTACTGATGGAGTACGCCACCAGACTAGAATAGGAGGAGATGGAGAAGGGAGGGTCTATAAAGATACCAAAACACTGACAGCGAGAAGCCGTCTAGCATCCAATTCTTCCCGAATAACCACATCAACTGGAATGAGGTCCTGCCATAGTCTCCAACAGAAGAAAGAGACATTGACGGGTAAAATGGAGCTCCAAAGTAAACGGTATGAATCCTGATATTGGCGTCACAACCGTACGAGCTGCTAAACGGACTTGGTAGCGTATCTACCATCTAATGTATTACGCCAAACAATTCGATCAGGGGTATCTGCACATAAAGGTATAGCCCTATTTGTTCTACCACCAGAGAAGGGAGAACCATTAATAAACGTCCAATATTCCACCAGTATCATCAAAAAAATCATGTACCCTCGTAGATGTGTGCTGTCGGTGTGGGAATAGGGATGCCAAAGTGGTCTCACCCATCCAGCAGTCATGCCAAAAGAAAATCTGACCCACTCTAAGGTTCTATGCAATGTATGGCTCTGTTCGGGGCCCAACTAATTTCAACCTCTTCCAGCTAGGAGAAGCTGAGTAAGGAACTGCTACAAGTAAATGGTGTGTTCCCATACAATATTTGCCCTATAAGAACTGGGTCCAAAGAGATCTCTGAGAATGGAACAACCACTAGAACTTCATGGAGAATGTGTCCACCACATCATCCTGTAATCTCCTAAAGCCTAAACCACCTTCATCAGTAGGAAGATAGATCTCATTTCAGCTTCGCTAACGTAAATGATGCGTTTGATCTTTGGAATGCCATGATGCTCTCAAGTTTCTTCAGGATAGTTTTAGGAGGCTGCATGATCTGAAGAAGGTGTAATGGGATGGAGGAGAGCACAGACCTCAGCAAAGTAATACGACCCCCATATGATAGAAGGCGAGAAGCCTAACTTGAGATCCTGTTCCTGACCTTTGGGATAAGTCATCATAAATGAAGCTCCTCTTGGCCCCTCTGAATATGAGGACTCCCAGATAAGTGAACGGCTACTGCTGGTGTCGAAAACCAGTTAGAAACTCCAGTCGTCTGATCTGACTAATGGATGCCCATTTGGGTAGTATGAGATCGCTGTTGTCTCTATTCACTAACTGACCAGAGACCCCATCATAATGTTCAAGACAACCAAGAATTTTCCTAATAGACTGTTTCTGACCGTTGGCGAATATGATCATATCATCAGCAAAAGAAAGGTGCGAGACAAGAGTACTACCTCTATGATGATAACATATACTAGGATACTCCTGAAATCTCTGAGTGAGTAGGCGTGAGAAGTAATCACCAGCTATGATGAATAAAGATGGTGAGATAGGATCTCCCTATCTGAGCCCTCGAGAGGAAGGGAAAAACCATATGGACGGCCATTTAGGAGAACAGAAAAATGACACTCCGAGATGCACGGACTAATCCAATCAATCCAGATTCGATCAAATCCAAATGCCTCTAATACAGAATAAATGAAGTTCCAATCCATGCGATCGTATGCTTTAGTCATGTCAAGTTTCGGCATAGCATTATCCCCTCGCATTCTGTCATCCAAAGTATGGAAAATCTCCTGAACCAAAAGAACATTATCCCCAATAAGGCGACCAGGAATGAACTCACTTTATTGAGGAAAGATAATGCGCAGTAACAATGTACTAATCTGGTGTTCAATAGCTTAGTAATAAGCTTATTAAACACGGTACATAAATTGATAGGTCTGAAGTCGGTCCATCTACAAGCACCATCCTTCTTAGGAAGCAAGACTATAGTGGTAGCAGCAAAACCCCAGGGGAGATAGCCACCGTCAAGGAAATCCAAGACTGCCCTATATACATCGTCCTGAATAATGTCCCAATAATGTTGGAAAAATATGGAAGAGAATTTGTCTGGTCTGACAGTACTATCAGCATCTATACTGAACACCGCCTCCTAAACCTCATGAATCAAAGGGATGCGATTTATAGCCAAATTATCATCCTCCATCAAAAGCTTAGGGATGATATCAGAACGAATGGGGTTCAATGACTACGTAGGAGCAGAAAGAAGATCCTGGTAGAATGCAATAGTAGAAGACCGGATGTCAGCAGGAGTTGCTGAAACAACCCTTGTTTGCGTCCTGATGAACCTAATACACGATTTGATCCTACGTCCTTGAACCATTGCATAAAAATAACAGGTATTGTGATCTTCTTCACAAACCCAACATGAACCAGCTTTCTGCTTTAAAAATCCTTCTCAATAGATAAAGTTCGATTCAAAACTGCCTGAGCACGAAGTAATAGGTCACGATACTCGAGTACAGGATCTCCATTGTATACTATCTCTGCCTAATCTACCCTATCCTTAGCATCATGCACCTGTTTGAAAATATCTCCAAACACATGTCGATTCCACCAACGCAAGCCCTGTTTCAGCATAAAGAACTTCTCCAAAAGAGCAGCTATCCTCGTAAGATGTATAGGGAGTGACCACTTCTGAGAGACAAAGGAAGAGAAATCAAGATGCTTAGTCCAAACGTCGAGGAATCTAAAAGGCTTAGGCCCTAAATCATCATCAGAAACTCAAAGGAAGAAAAATCATGATGGTTGGTCCAAATGTTGAGAAATCTGAAAGCTCTAGGTCCCAAATCATCATTAGAAACCCACTGAAGTAAAAAGGCGAATGATCAGATGAAGTCCGATTCAAGTGCCTCACAATAAGCTGTCGACAGAGAGTGAAAGCAGTAGAATTAATGAGTACCCTATCCAGTCTCTTTCTAACTCGACCGTTGGACCAAGTATACCAATTCCCAAGGAAACCAGCATCCTCTAAACCACAATCTAACATCATATCAGAGAAAGCTGTAGTACCTCGATCACGAGTATCATGATCGGTGCACTCACCATCATGTGTAATAACGTTAAAGTCTCCCCCAACTAACCAAGGGCCGTCCATATCAAGGGAGACGAGGTGAAGGCCCTCCCACAAATCCTTCCTGATAGTTACGTTACATGAAGCATAGACATGAGTAAGATAGATAGGACGCGCTAGTCTAGGATCCTCAACTCTAACGTGAAGGAACTGGGGATGATCAACAATAACAGTAACTGTAGTACCCGTGTTCCAAAAAGACCAGATCTTGTTCGACTCATTTTGAATTCCCGTATCAAAGCGCAAATAACATCGAATATCTTCAAATCTATACTGAAAAACAAAAGGCTCCAAAATAACCAAGAGATAAACCTGGTGAATCTGAATAAGTTTCTTCAGGCACCGACGAGTAGCTACACCTCTTGCATTCCATATGATGGTACTCATCTGGATGTGCGTGAGGAAGTATCCTATGACCAACTCCTGGTCACCATCCTAGGAAATGAAGTATTGGCAACTTTCACATTTCTTTTTCGACTAACTGGGATAAAATCATCTTCCTCTGTCCTACTACTCATGCCTACCAAGTCATCAGTCGAAGAATGATGGTATGGACCTTGATGATGAGCTTAATATGAGAAAAAACATCAAAATCAGACTGATCTGAAGATAATAAAGCCTCCAAATTCTATTAACAATGTGTATGTGAAACTGGCACTTCCAAACCAATTGAATCCCATGGCCTCTCCAACATATCCTCTAAAAGAGAATCAAAATATATAGAACTACCAATCATGGGAGTACTATTGATCGGATCCAAAGATTGAGCAACAAGTTGATCCTCTAATGTGGAGACTGGTTGGCTATAGTGATTCGCTTGAGTGGGAACAAATGTCGACTATCTGGGGATAAAGAAGTAGGAATTTGTAGATCAGCGGACTAGTAACAAGTGGGGCAGTGAAAGTAGTAATTGTCTGATCAATAGTAGCTTTGGTAACCGGGATAATAGGATGAATATAAGTAATATTCTCTAAAGTGCAATCTTGTCTCTTCTGATTGTGCTTAATCGGCGTCCATCTCTGGCAAGGCAAAGTTGCAGCCTCCTTAGCCTTACCCTTACCCTTAGCCAAAATAGGGGAAGCCCTAGGAGTATGGTCAACAGCTATGGGTATCACAGGCGATGGAGCAGGATGCGAACTACTAGAGCATTTATC
>CAIGRO010037642.1:0-10162 GCA_903798355.1 Fraxinus baroniana | reverse complement strand
GAACATGCTACTAAATAGCAAATTGAGTTTTGTAAATAATTTTTCAAATGAGTTTCAATAGCCTAGTAAATAAATATATTATAAAAAATAAAATTTGGCTAAATTAATGTGTTAAATTTGTTTTAAAAAATTTAATTAATCTAATATAAAAAATAAATAAATTATTCAGTTTCGGGTCTTATTCGGTTCTTCGGTTCTTAGTCTAGACCCGTTACCCGACCCAAACCGTTCGATTCTCAATTCGGGTACCCGTTCGAGTATTTAATTTATGAAGAACCGCTCGGTTCGGTTCAATCCGGTCCGGTTCGGGACTTTTGTCCAGCCCTAGCCACGACAAATTTATATTGCTAGTCCAAAAGCATCTTATCATCTACAATGTCAAATCTGGACACCGGAATTCAAAAAAATACTGAAACAAGTAAAATCTATGCACGGATAGGACTTGACTAGGACACAAAATTTACTGGACGAAGATTCCTTTTGACGATGCAGCAAAAACAGAATAACCGAACCTTTCACGCACGCCCCTTTACAGCATTGTCAACATTTTCCAACCAAAAGTTACACCAAAATTCTAAAAGCCATAAATAAAGCAATGGAACAAGGCAAATCAAGTGGCCAACTCCATTTAAACTTGGCTAACAAATAAAAAAATCTTGAGTTTCAGAAATATTTTTCAAATTTTCCTGTGATTGGACAAGGCAGATGAAGATGATGGCATATTCAGTTTTGTGACTGTCCTGTTCTGCTCAGAAGTGAACAGAAGGCTACTCCAGTTGGTTGATCTCTGGACAAATCTGGAGGGTATTTGGTCACTGTCTTCGCCACCAGATGCCTCGTATCCATCACTAGTCGATCTCGAGAACGGTATTTCCTTCTGAAAAGCCATGGCAGATGTCGACAGCCCAACAAGTTGTCGTGCTTCTTCTGCTCCTGGTGAGGAGACACGGAAAGGGTGAAGATCGGGAGAATCTAAACTACTCTCCGGGGAAGAAGCAACAATGTGAGCTGAGCTTGGCATAGCTCTGCTCGTTCGGAAAGCACTTCGAGCTTCATGTTGAAAAGAGACCATACCAGTTGATATCTTGCGAATCACATCATCTCTAATGTTTTCTGCATTTTCACTAGAAATATTGAAGTGAGGATCAAAGGGCATGTCAGTAGGAAGGCGAATCCGTTTGCTACCCCGTTTTCTATTATTATCAGGTTTAGGAGCCATTCGAGGTCCACTACTGCCAGTTTCAAGGGAATATATCCCTTCACGTCTTGCTACGGGCTGCAGAATTTTCGACTTCTTTCTTGCCTCTGCAGCAGCCTTAGAAACATCTTCTGCATTCAATCTTGACAGTGTCCATGGACTGATCTTTACAGCTGCGGGATTCTTTTTCTTAGTCAATTCCTCCAGCGCTGTCTTTTTCCCTAGTGAACTGACGGATAAATTGTCTGGAGGGACTACATCAAACTGCAACATAACCAGTATATTGCACAATATCAATAACAAGTGCTGGATATTGGAACCTAATGAAGGATTCAAGTGCTTCGGTTTTTCGCCTTCTAATAATTGTGGAACCAAACACAACATGGTGGCATCAATTATACCTGATCTTCAACAAAAAGGCGAGGTGGAGTGCACCATGCAGCACGGTGTAAGGTGTTAATGGAGCTTGCACTGCTTAAACCAGTAAGAGAGCTACGGGGAGACATCTGAGGACTTTGCTGACCTGCGGCAGCTAGTTGCTCTTGTTCCCTTAAAGCTATAATATAATCATATGTGCTAATTCCCTATCAGCCGAAAATTTACTTCATTAGCATACTATTTTCCCTTATAATTAACAGGAAAACTTGATAGAAAAAGGAATATAAAAGCCCACCTTGTTTATGAGAAGAATGTGAAAGAAGAACAGCTGAGTAAGTGGCAGGGTTGCAATCATAGCCAATATAGTGCATACTGCCTGTCATACATAAGCTCATAATCATAATTAGAGGTCAATTGGAAAACTTGTAAAGCGCTTTGATAAAATTTGACCTTACTGAAATGAATCGGCAAAGTATTTACAAAGTTCACAAGTATGGATTAAATAGAGTTGAAATGTTAATATGACGAGAACTTATAGATTACTCACCACAACAATCACAAAGGGAACCACCGTGAAACTGCTTCCCAACTTGGAGCTGATGTCCACAGAGAATTTATTACTCTCGAGAAAACACCGTACGAGTACAAGGATTCCAGTTGACCATTGAAGTATAAGCTGCAATCTCAAGTCCAAGGTGCACAAACCATGTACACACCTGTCAATAATCAATTAAAGTCTTCTTTGGAAGAAAATTCGGGTATTAATATCATTTAATAGAAAAGTATAATTTACACAGACAATGCTAGGCCAAGCCAGGAATTTGTTGCCAAAATAGCTGGGTTACAGAACACAATACTAATGAAGCCGGATTCAGAAAGTGAGGGTAAAAAAGAAATAATTGAGATAAAAGTTAAGCTTCCATTGAAGATAGTGGCCAGATTTGTTCTATTGGTTCAAGACTTCGAGTCGGTTAAGTTACCTAGCTTCTTTACGGTAATCAGAATTAGGAATAGCGATGGGAGTTCATAGATGAAGTACAGAAAAATGAAATATGTAGAATCTGCAGGTTGTTTGTCAAGATCACAAGATAAGAAATGGAGGGTTGAGCATATACCAGGAGAAGGGCAGATACCATGAGAGTAAAGAATTTTCGATAGTTCCTTTTGCCTATGCAATTGTTGAGCCACTGCAAACCCAGAACGATAAAATATTTAGTTTTTAACAAGACGGTAATGTTTCTTCAAACTTTGGATTGTGATTTACCCTGCAATGATGATCAAACCGATCAACACACTTGTCACAGACTCTACAATGCTTACTGTACTTGTAAACCTGCAAATGGGAGATAATTCTGGTCATATTGTTTCAAATCATGATAAAGGAAAAGGTTCAAATTTCCCTAATTGTAATAACAAGCACTGATTTGTTGGGACACACAATCAGGGTAGCAATTCTATGGATATTTTACGGGAGAAGATATCAAACTGGCACTCATTGCTTCTCCATATGTGGTCTAGGATTGTAGGACGGTTTTGTGACATAAATCTCGCTTCAAAACCATTTGATTTCACATGTAACTACCAACCTCTACTTCACACAAACTACAGTAGAACATGCCGTCTTCGCTCATTTGTTGCTCAGAAGATTCTTCATTCGAGTTACAAACATAAGCACAAGGTAGCAAAGCAAACATTGCCATAAAGCAGGAGATTTGATGGGACGACATATTCTTCTTATCATTGTCAATACATTCAGATCTTTTATCAATAATCTTATTGCTTTTATCGAAAACTCTTTCTCCAGGTGTGGCTGCAGTGGCATCTTGAATTGAAGAAGTTGATTCTGCACCGAGTTTAGACTTGTTCAATCCGACATGCTTTATGCTGTCGGAAATTTTAAGATATTTTTTGGACCTAAAGACTCCTGGATCAGCAGGATCAGCAGCAGCACACCAAATGTACAGGCTGAAGACACATATAATCTGAGAAAAGACAGGGTAACAATTCAATCATAGAGAATTAGAGAATAATTTCTTAATTTTTTCATTACACAGAATAAAATCATAAACGCATGACAAGGTTTGAAGAAGATAAGGTGGGCCCAATCTCACGCTTGACATAAAAATGGAGAGGCAGTATAACAGAATTGCCTTCAAATAGTAAATATAAAGAACATTTTGTGGATGAATAATATTACCAAACCGATTATTCTGAAAAGAAACTAGGCCGAAAAAGAATCAATTATTTCTTCCTTTCTACATAATTTGAAACTGGTGTCAAATTCTGGAACTCCAGTTAAAAATTAGGCGACAAATGTCTAAATCAAGTATTTTTCAGCTATCATCATCCAAAACTCCAGTCAGGATTAAAATTGGTCTCTCTGTGCACAAATTCATACACAATGTTTTTACGATTAGACAATCTGGATTGCCTTATTGCACTTATCAGATTTTGGCCACTCCCTGGAGCATCTGTTTCACAAGAAGTATTCAAGTCATCCCTGAGTGATCTAGATTCGGGAAGGAAGCAATGAGAACACGGAAATGGAAAGAAACTGGTTTTGTAACACCTTCATTAAACCCCAACACTCTTACGAGACTCAAGCCCTTGAGAAATCGTGGGGAAGAATAGGCCTTTTTTCTCATTAAGAGATGATGTAGTCCTTCTATTTGTGGCAAATTTTTTTTATGGCACAAGTTAATTGCTTCCCAATATCGTCGTAACAAACAGTATGCAGACACTAATTGGGGCAGAATTGATATATTTTTTGGGGACGATATCTACACGGATTTTTAAGGCATGTCTCAAGTTCCATAATCAGTGCCAAGGATATTCAAAACAAGGGAAAAATCCAATCTAAGAAATGCAAAAGGAAAAGTTAAAGGACAAACACCCCATTTTCATTATCAGCTGAAAATGAAAAGTCTAAGCGAAATTGAAGATTCCCTATGAAAAAGAAGAAGAAAATGGAAAATGGAAAAAATAAATAACGAACAGGAAATATTTCAAGAAAAATTCAGAATCGGGGGACAAAGTCAAATTCAATCAGAAAGCAACTACGAGTGAAACCACAGATCTCAGTTTCTTTATAGCTCCCATTCACCCCATTCAAGAAACATCTTGAATTACATGATAAATGCAAAGAAAATGGAAAAGGGATGTAAATAGTTCTTACAAGAGGAGTGTAAATCCCCATCACTATGTATTGGAACAATTCTTTTCCCACAAATGGAGCAAAGAAAACATAGAAAGCAAACCCTAATGCTAAAAATACAGCAACAGCAACCACCTGCACATGTAGAGACTAAACTCAGACTCGGAAATACAAATAAAAAATCAAGCAAACGATAAGCTTAAGGCAGGAAAAAAAATAAGAATATTCATGGGGAGTGAAGAAGAAAAACATACCTGGAGAGGATGGTAGGGAAGCTGCCACCCATGTTTCCTCATTGTGATAAATCGAAGTTGCAATAAATAGAAAAAATTCAAGAAAATGTAGAGACGAAGTTGGTTTTACTTCCTTTTTCCACTCTGGAAGCTAGTTTTCCCTCATTTTCATGTAAGAATTTTAGATCAATGCTTCATCTAATTATGGTGTCTTATCAGTGAAAAAATAATAAAAATAAAAATAAATTGATACCAAGATTGAGCTCAATCATAGACCACCTACCCACCACCCCCGACTTCACATACTGATGGTGAATAGACAGAAAGAAAAAGCAAAGGAAGGGTCTTTACATTGCATTTGGGGATGTAATGGGATTAGAACAAATGGATTTTTTTTTTCCTCGAAAAGCATTTTGCTGAAGGCAAGCAAAGCAAAGATCTGGCGTGGGGATGGGGGTAATTTTGGACCGGTTTTGAAGGCTATATTTGCCCCCGAATATTAGTACTTGTACATTAAAAAAAAAAAAAATATATATATATATATATATAGGAACTTAGTGACAAACACTATTAAAAAATGCATTTTGCTGAAGGCAAGCAAAGCAAAGATCTGGCGTGGGGATGGGGGTAATTTTGGACCGGTTTTGAAGGCTATATTTGCCCCCGAATATTAGTACTTGTACATTAAAAAAAAAAAATATATATATATATATATACATACACGATTACCAAATATTATGTAAAAGAAAAAGATTAAAAAGATGATTGTGTTTTAAATTGGTAAATGATAAAATGTCATGTAACATTATGTAATTAACTATGTAAATCTTAATGTACATGTATGTAATAAGATCCTTATCCCCGACAATCCAACTTTCACTTTTTTGGGTTGTTCTCTAGCACTTGCTTGTCCATGGTCAAATTCAATTGTAATTTACACACTTGAATTAAAGCTATTTTGCTAGAAAATTTGACATAATTGCATGTGACATTAATTAATTAGATGAAAAAATGATAGTGTTTGAAGATATCCAATGATAGAATGACATGTAACATTATGAGGGTGTTTGATAGAGATTAAAATCAGATTAAAATTGAAAATATAGTCGTTATTGTTGACTTTTATTAAACGAGTGGGACCCAATAACGACCATATTTTTACTTTTAATTGGATTTTAAGCCGTACCGAACAGGCTTTATGTCAAGTATTATATCACGCGTGTAGCATAATTGCACTACAATTCTCCCTCTTTCTAATGAACTACAGTACAAGTAAATTTCAAGAATTTTTAGTAAAAAAACCTCCTAGAACATTTTCATCTGTGATATATCACAGGGAAAATTGCAATGGAGGTCCCAAACCTTTCATTTTATTGTAGAATATACCTTAACCTGTTATTTTTTTTCGGTAACAGTCCCAAACCTTTTACTTTGATGGTAGCTGGAGTCCATTGGACGGATTCCATCCAGAATCTCATTAGTCAACACTAAAATTGAAATTTTGACTCAAATAGACAGATTAAATGGAGGGTAAAATGGTCAATTTATATTTCTATAATAAAATAATTAAATCAAAAAATTCATCTTCTCCAAACCCCACCCCTCTCTACCCCTACCAAATCAACCCCATCTGATAACCATGGATTAGCACTATTCAATACAGCATGTATTTTGTAGCCATTTAACTGCACCGAGTGCATCATCCATGGGTCCCGGAAGGCGGTGCTTCGACTCCAGGCAATAGTCGAACCGAGTAACCACCGCGCGTAGTGTTGAAGAGAGTCAGAGGCAGCTGTTGTTGCAGTTTGGAGACCAATCTAAAACCCACTGCCATTTACTTCGCCACCCAGATGTATCGCACTCCAATAGGATCAAGCCTATTTTCCAATGCCTTATTCTTGAGAACCTTTTGAATCCTAAAGCACTTGCCAAGAATGTAGTGAGGAATGCAGATAATACAAAGCAGTTTCACCATTTAGTTTTGATTTTTTTTTTTCCACATTTTTTATTTTTGGCGTTGTTGTTGGATGAAGTGTAAATGGATCTGCTTTCCCAATTAGATTTGAAGCTTATTGAGGCTACTGGTAGACAATGAGTAAGAAAAGCAAAATTCTTTGATTGAGGTTGGTGTTTATGGAGGTTCGTTGGGGTTTTTGAGGAAATTTTGATTGAGGGTGGTGTTGACGGAGGGCATTAGGGGGGTTTCAGCAAACAAAGCAAAATTATTTGATTGAGGACAGTGGTAGGGTGATGTTAATGTGGCAACAATGGTTGGTGTTGGTGGTAAGAATTCACTGAGTTCTAGTTTTTTATTTTGGAATTGGAAGTGGGGTGGGGTGATTTGGAGAAGACGAAGTTCATTTTTTATTTTTTATTTAATTATGCTATTATAGAATATATAGTGACCATTTTACCCCTCATATAATCTTTCAATTCAAGTCAAAATTTCATTTTCGGTGTTGACTAGCAGGATTCTGGATGAAATCCATCCAATGGACTCTGGCTGCCATTAAAGTAAAATGTTTGAGACTACAGTTGCAAAAATAGAAAGATAAGGTATATTCTACAACAAAATGAAAGGTTTGGGGACCTCCGTTGCATTTTTCCCTATATCACATGCTTATTAGAAATCGCAGAAAACTCATATTTGAACCATTTTGTACAAAAGAATCCCCCTATCGTCAAATTTGCTGTTAAAAAGTAAAAATATCAAAATTAAAAAGTAATAATTGTAATTTTTAATGTCCAAATTTTTTATTCTTTTACGAAGTATATCCAAAAAAAATTTATATATCATCCACGATCTCAAACTTTTAAGACTTTATTTTTCACCATACCCCACTTCATCTTCTTCCCCAAAACTTTATTATTTTATTTAATCCTTTCCAAAACCCTCCTCAATTTCTCACCCCAAATTTTTCATTTCTTCTTCTCATTCCCAAGATTAGAATATTCACGCCCCACAAAACCCAGTTTTGAGTTTTAGTTCTATGGGAAATATCATAAGTTATTGAATTTCTCCAAGACGGCGTTCCTCCATTAGCTCTCAAAAATTTCCCTTCCCTCGTCATTAGTTTCACATAATTCTTTTCTTCTACATGATCCCATTCAATTGAAGTGTTCATTTTTGTTGCCGAAATAATTTGTAGAACCTTTTTTCCAATAATGCTGAGAAGAAATGGCTCGTCCACTGTCGTGAGGTAGCAGCTGTGACAGCTCTTAAGGTGGATTACGATGTTTTTGCTTTCGATTAATTCAACCGCCGATCGTGCTTTGTGTGAAGCATCGTTGCGCGTATGTGCGAGGACCTATCTTGGGAATGAGAACAAAAAATGATGAATTGGGGTGAAAGATTTATGAGGGTTTTAGAAATGGTTAAATAAAATAATAAAGTTTTGGGGAAAAAAGGTGAGGTGTGTTGGGGTGGAAAATAAAGTTTTAAAGGCTTAGAATTGTAGATGGTAAATAAAAAATTGGATATAATTTGTAAAAGAATAAAAATGTTAGATACTAAAATTGCAATTATTACTTTTCAATTTTGGCATTTTTATTGTTTTTAACAGTAAATTTAACGATATGTGGTTTTCACACAAAATATTTCAAATAGAAATTTTTTTGCCATTTTTAATAGGTATGTGGTATATCGTAAATTAAAACGTTTCTAGACTTTAATTAATTCTCTCTACTTTTATTTTTAAATTTTGTAATTTTTTTTAGGACAACTTAATAATATGTATGTCCAAAATCTCTGCTGGTAGTGTGTAGAAACAACTTCATTAATACTACAAACGAGTAATTTGCTGATAGGTCATTAATTACAAATATTGTCGAAACAGGTCGGACAATCTTGTGTCCTAAATAATTAAACCGAAACTGATTTGGTCAAACTAGGTTGGTAATTTTATCTTATCTATTTGAAAATAACATTACCCGCAGTTCTTACATTTAAAAAGAACGGTAAATAAAGTTCTCCTACCACATTAACAAGTGTGCAATCTCATTGTGTCACTATGGATAGAAAAAGAACTTCTAAAAAGTGTAAAGTGTGACTAGGTGTTACATTACTGAAAAAATTGTAGGTTGGGGTGGAATGGAGAAAAAGATTTTTATTATTCATTCTTGTTTTCATTTTTGTTTATTTCGAATTAGGGGTAATATCTTCCCTTCACTGACTTTCTATCTTGTAATTAAAGACAAATATGAAAATACAATTTTTTTAGTGAGGGCATAGGTGCTAAAAATGAAAGATTGGGGAGCAAGAAGCAATGCATATTAAAGTATGGGGACAATTGCTGCTATTTTCCCTTTTAAAAATATAATTACATGATATTTGCCCACCCCTTTTGTCATTTCCCCCCCGTGAACCAAGACAACTAGAATCCTAGGCAACCAAGACAATTATATTAATAACTACTCCTTTTTCTCTTAATTTTCTCTAGCTCTAGTAAGCATCCATAATATAATGAATTAAACTAATATTTTGATAGAAAATTTGACGGATGCTGAGTTGGCATGCACCCAACTCTTGATTTGAATTTATGAAATTTAAATCAAGAATTGAGGTACATGTCATCTCAGCATCTTTAATAAAAACTATATATAAAAAAACTTTACAAGTAAGTATGGTTCTATATTAAATTTGCGTTCTTTATTTTCAACCTAAATTGTTTCAAATTTCAAAAAGATAAACATAATTGTACCTATTTTGCATATTTGAGCACGAATTCAGTTAGCCGATAAAGTTTTAATCCGAATTTTTTTGGTTGGAGTTAAGATATCACCTACCATTCGAGATTGACTTGGTTGGTTGTTCTGATCTATGGTCCCCATTTCTTATAATGGTCCTTCAATGATCTATATACCTTTTGTATGCATCTCATTTATCAACTTACAAGCATTGTGAAATTGACTTGTTTAAAGAATTTGAACCATAGAGAATTCATCATAAGATAAATAGTAATTCGTGATCAGAACTCAACTATTCTAGTTACGCAAAATAACTAAATCGGCCTTTTGCACAACACGTTACTCGAATTAAATTCAAAAATTCGACTTCAATTCGGGGTGTGAGTCCTAAGAAAGACTAAATTGTAGTAATAATATTTCGTTTACATGCATATTTTTTAGTCCTATTGAATTGTATCGAATTTAATATATCAAACATGGTCTAGACTGACCAATATATTAAATCAAAAGATC
>CAIGRO010037634.1:0-10906 GCA_903798355.1 Fraxinus baroniana | reverse complement strand
ACCACCAACCAGAAACACCACCAACTACATTGGCCTATTAGACTCCGACTGTCATCACAAACGCCACCAATGGTATCGAAATCTGTATACCGCTCACCGACCCACCTCGCACAGCATTAGGATCTCTCGGCGCTGCTCCACCTCTCAGAATCTCGCAAACATCTCTGTCATCAATATGCAATGGCGTCGATGGGTGCCACTCTCAGATTAACTCCGCCATCAAAATCTATATACTTCTCACATATCAAAATCTCAAGCTGCTCCACCTCATAGGATAATGCCGCTCACCGCTCCATTTTGCATTGATTGAAATCTCACGCCGCCCCCACCTCCAACAACTACTCCAGTTTGTAGTGTGTAGTAAAGACACGGAGATAATGGAGAGATATGAAGAGAGAATGGAAAGGAGAAAATGAATAGGGTTAGGGGTGAGAGATTTAGGTTTCGACTATTTGGGAGTAGATATGTCAACGAGCCGAAATGGCCCAACTCGAGCTTTTTTGGAACGAACTTTTTTGGTCCCGAGCCAAGCCCGACCAAAAAAAATGAGACTCGACCCTAGCTTTTGGCTTGAACTGGCTCGATTTTATTTTTTTTAAAATATAAAGGGTTGCCTTTGCAGGTAGCTTGATGCCCCATCAGCAATAGCTTGCGGGCAACTCTCTTATAATTTTATTTTTTTTTCTAATGAAAAGGCTAGCCCGAGCCCCGGGCTGGCCCGAGCTCGAGCTCAAGCCAAGGCCTCAAAATGGGACTCGGGTCGGTATGGCCAAGCCCGAGCTGGGTCCAGCTCGGGCTTTTTCTGGGTCAAGCCCGAGCGATCGAACTTTTTTGTCATCCCTATTTGGGAGTTCAAAACGAATGATAGATTAATTTGATTAATATAAAAATAGTTAGATTTTTATCTAATTTTTGAAAGAAAAACTTTCAAATCTGATCTTTGAATTGGACATTTTAAAATGTGTAATTTTCATTTTTTTTCCATGGGAATATAACAAGCCAGCCCATTTACCACAAGGGCTCGAATTGTGGCATTAAGTTTAAGAGTGAATTTGAGCCATATTATTTTGGAATAATAAATTGATGGAGAATGTATGATTGAAAAAGAAGGAAAAGTTAGTGATGTGATGTAAAATATTAGTTTATTGAAAAATGTGTGATTGAAAATAAGTAGAAGAGCGAAAATGAAATTTTAATACGACTCAAACAAGGCTAAGGTGTACTGTGTTCGTATGAGTTATGTATACTTATGGGTCCACCATCTGCATGGCTTCCACGTTTCATTTTATTGAGAATACGTGTAAACCCCAAAATTGGCTTATCTCCATGGTCTTCTCCTTCTTCTGCTTGCTGCTGATGAGACCAAAAGTTCACACACTTGAGAATCCAGGTACAGAAGCTCTGGGCCTGAATATATAACACTCTTAAGAAGTTCATTTGAGCAAAATATACTAATTCATTATGTCTACTCCACCGGAATCTCCAACTAGAGCTCACTTGCCAGGCATTTCTCCCTCCCTCCCTCCCTCCCTCTGTGTGCGCGCGCGCAGTAGAGCAATACATGAACGCAGAAACAAATCCATAACAACATCTTGTGCTAATTACATAACACGTTCTTTTTTATTAGGTACTGTTTTGGTTGCTGATGAACCGCAACATCTACCTGAAACTCATCTACACGACAAGCCAGGTCTCTCTCTCTCTCTCTCTCTGATGAAAATTTTGAATAAAGATCATTTAGAATTACTAAGATTTTTATGTCATACTTTTTTCAGAATTAGTGCTTTTACAAAATTTGTTCCGCTGCGACATATAAGGTCTTGATGCTAATTAACTTCTTGTTTCATTGCAGATGTGCTGAAATCTGTGCCTGAAGTTAACCTCCACAATAAATCAGGTCTCTCTCTTTCTCTAACAAACACTGCAAAGCTAGAACAACTGCTTACCCTCCCTATTTTGTTGCAGATTTTGTGAAAGATCTAATGTTCTGGAGAAATAAGCGTCTGAACGTTCTAGTTTTACTGGTGACAACAGCAACATGGGTGGTGCTAGAAATCTATGGATACAATTTCATCACTGTAGCTTCTTGGGTGTCCATGGCATTTGTCTCTTTCATGTTCCTTTGGGGCAGTACTCTCAGAATCCTCGGAAAGTAATTAATTCACAAGATACCATTTCTTTTTAAAACCTACCTATAATTTCCATCAGAGTTTAAAAGGTTTTACTTTCAATTATTTCAGAGAGGATCCAGACCTGTCAGGAATGGAAATTAGCGAGCAGTCAGCCATGGAGTCTGCAAAGCTACTTCGAGAACAAGTCGAGAAAAGTGTTCGATTAATGTTTAATGTTGGTGCAGAGAAAGAATGGTTTGTGTTTGCCGGGGTTGTTGCTTGTCTGTATGCAATGTCCTTGGTAGCGAACTGCTTTGATTTGCTTACACTTTGCTACATTGGTAAGAGTTTGTTCCATTCACCAGTCATCACTATCTATGACAATTGTGCACATTATCTGTACGGCTTTCTTGCAGGTGCCGTAGGGGGCTTGACTGTACCTGTGATTTACGTGAAATACGAGCATAAAATAAGGGAATATGGAGAAAGTTTCAAGATGAAACTACAAAGATTGCATATCAAGATTGAGGAGATTATGCAGAAAATGAAGAAAAAGAAGGCTGGAGAACACAAAGAGATGAAAGAGAAGAAGATGGAGTAGAGTAGCAATTCATCGATTAAAAAATTAGTGTTGCGACGTGTGTTATATATACGTAGATGTTATAATCAAGGGACCTGATTATTATTATAGTTTATTTCTTTAATTGTTTGCACTTTTTATAGATTTGCAAAGATCCAGTGATGTTTATCTATTTATAAATTTTATTAGATATAATATCTAACTTGGATCCGTGGCGCAATGGTAGCGCGTCTGACTCCAGATCAGAAGGTTGCGTGTTCGATTCACGTCGGGTTCAATCCCCTTATCCGATCCATCCTCTAATTTTTTGTTATTTTGGGTTTCAATCTAATTATTTTGAAAGAAAAAAGAAACCCTTTTCTTTGGATCCATTGTGTAGTTCTCCCTCCCAGTTCCCCTCAAAAAATAAATTAAAAATATATAAATAAAATTAGGAGGCATTAATGATTTTTCTCTTCACGTTAAGGCAAAAAATAAATAAATAAATAAATTATTATGCTGTGGGCCTGTGGCTGGCTATTGAAAAAAAAAAAAAGCTTGCATCTGCTCCCTATATTACATAATCGGTCACATCTCTCTCCAAACCTAGTGTGGTAGTTTCCCCCTCCTATGTGAAATGAATTTATCTTTTCTGTTAAATCTCACTTAATGTCTCTCAAGAACCCGACATTTTTTTTTTTTTATCATTAACAAGGTCATTCAGTGCCTACCAAGAATTGCTTGAATTTTGATTCAATATCATTGGCAGTTATTTGGCACCATGGCATCTGATCTTTATGTTTCCTTTTTCGTGAAAGGAAGAATTCGAGGAGCTTAAACAGCAATATATGCACGAATGTATGTATGGTAACAAAATAAGTTCAAATTATAGAAAAGGCAAAAACAGCATAAACTATTAAAGCACACACAGGACCATAAATTCTGCAAGTTCTCGTACAGAATTGGAAGCAACGAGTAAACATAAAGAAAGAAAAGAAAAGCAAATGTTTGTAGTCTGTAATCCCCATGATTGAACTGCTTAATTATAAGGAATTTGAATATATGCTGCATCACAGACAAATGGAATATCAGCATACATCCCTGCAAGAGCGCACCTCATACTCTCCAAAACTGTGAACAAATAGGCAAATGCGACTGCAGTCCAAAAATGCATCCCGACCTTACCCCAGTATACAGCGAGTGGCATCCAACGGCTCACAGTCCCAATAACCTGCAAAGCTATCTCCAATAGCATGCCCATAACCACATGGAATCTAAAGAAATGTGGCCATTCTTTTCTCCTCACTATTCCAAGGTAAGCCACAAAGAAATAAGCCATCAGAAACCAGCTAGGCAATCTCCCTATAGTTCCCAAAAAGGGATAGGTCAGTAGTTCAAAATCTTCCAAGAAAGGGTGCAGATGATATGCCGTTTCAGCATACATCCATGTCTCGTGAAGAGGCATCAAATAAGGGAGGCATGCCAAAGATCTCCACCACCATTTTGGCTTCTTAGTCATAGCAGGGTATCTATAACTATAAGGGACATCCTTGGATGCTCTCGCAGGCAAAAGAAACTTGCGCCTCCGGGGCAAGTTGGGCATGGTACGTAACAAACTACCTTGTTCCCCATTCAAGACTGGTGTTGATACGGCAGAAAGAGAGTAAGGCTGGATGTCTGCTCTTACAATACAAGAATGAAAATTAGGAAAATGTCGATCGGAGCCAATAACTTGAATCACTGAAAAATGCCATGCAACCTAGGATCATAGGAAAGTGTAAACAGGAATTTGGACCCTCAGAAGTGGACCATTTTAAGTGAGCATTCATAACCCACAATATCCACTAAAAATAAACAGAAAGGATTCACCAGATTCCAAATCGACTTGAGTATATTACAATCTAAGGTTAAGAGAAGTTGAAACTTAGTAACTTATTGTGACTAGACAGAGTAGTCAGTGGAGAGAAAAAGGCAACACCCCAGCATTCAGAATTAATGAAAGTGAGGTCTACTGAATCCTAACGAAGTTGGAGTCCCTTTCAAGAAAGAGTTAAATGGCACGCAAAGTTGTTTGAATGACACAATTATTAGATGTCTTTTCCAATCAAATTCAGTTTAGAGGGGCACAACTATGTAGTTTTCAAGAATTTAGCTGGTTACAACAATATATACTCTTAAAGCGAATACATGAAGGATTTGACAAGTTGTGTTAAATAGACAAAAAAGTTTACTGTGTGAAGTCAATACAGTTAGAAGTTCAAACACCATTCAAGGTATATAGGAAACTTAGAAGTATTAGGTATACCGTATACATCAAATGACCAACTGTGCTTATGGAGGAACTATAACATTTAATAGTTACAGGAACCAATTATTTTATGCAAAAGACACATAATTCATCATTAAGTACCAAATTTCTCATACTACAGAAAGATTATAAGGCAAATCTGGAACCTTTTAAGTTTTATACCGTGCAATTGCTCTTTAGTTCACAGGGTTGTTATTTGTCTGAAAAGGTATAAACATACCTAATGATGTTTGGCATTTCAGATTTGGGAGTGGAACTGGTGAAATTCTGCTGCATGAGAATACAGCCTTAGCCGGCAAGTGCAATGTGCATGATGATGCCAAGTTTTGAAACCCAGAGCCACATTCTCTGTATTTGTAGGACATGTGAATGCCCCGAGAAGTCGGAGAGCATCCACTTAGAATCATACTCCAGCACCGAATTCAACTTCCACCTTAGAATATAAAGGAACAAGAATATTCAAATAATAAAAAGCATGCAAGACAAATAAAAACTCAATGTTGCTAACAATGCATCAGATACTGAGGACAGACGTATTACATGCATACATGTGTGTGTGTGTGTGTGTGTGTGTGAGAGAGAGAGAGAGAGAGAGAGAGAGTGATTCATACATACATATTCTATCTCAGTAATAAGATTTACGTTTCTATGACACAATTTTCACATTTCTTGTTATTGGCACTATGAAAATGTGCCTGAAACATTTAGATTGATGAAATGAAAGAAATACTCATACCAGTGCTATTTTAAATCCTTTTATGCACAAGTAGGGTGATAACAAACACACTGCATAGTGCAAATGGTATTTCTTCATGTTAGTTAATATACATAACTTCAGCAGAGAATTACTCATCAATGCATATGATTATAAAGGGTCCAACTTCAGGCGTGCACATTTTTAGAAAACTATTTTTTGAGTTTTTATAATTTCTTTTGTGGGTATGGAAGCAAGGTTACCAATTTATTTTCACAAATGCAACAATAAATTATAACACCTTTTAATTCCGACACTGCTAGCTTTGAACATTATTTTCTATCCCTGTACCTCTTTAAATTCCCAGAGATATCAATTGGGTTTTAAAGTTAATAATTTTAACAAAAAAATCAAAGAAATTCTTCATAACTCGAAACTCAGTAAGATATTACCCAACGCATTTCTATTATATTAGGTTTTTCTAAACGAATAACGAAATGATTGTTTGCACCATTTGCAGTTCTTGCATAGGGCCAAAGTTTTATCATGGTACTAGTATCAATTCCATTAAAATCGAATGCCAGAAACATAAATGATATTATTATTACCATATATTTCGAAGTAAATAGAAAACTCAAAAGCATAAATTATGGAGAGAACACAAAATTAAGGAGGAAATGAAACATAGGGTAAGGGCAAAGAACACCAAAAGGGAGGTAGGAACCTGGATTTTCTAGCCTCTGTTGGTTATGCGGTGAATTTATTCTTCTCGGCGGCAAATCAATACAGAGAGAAGCAACGAGAGTGAGACTGGGAACTGTGAAGATAGATAAGGACCGTGGATATAATTTGTTGAGCTACCTTGGGGGGGCATAAGTGACCATTTTGCTTAAATAATAAAATAATTACTTATATATCCATCCAAACATGACCTACTTGTTTGTATTCCAGAAGTGCACTCTTATGGATCCTAATAAACATGTAAAACGCATAGAAATAAAATTCAACATGGATATATTCATAAATTGTTCTACTGTAGCTTTTAGCAGATAACCCAATTTTGGTTTAATAGTAGGGAATTTCATTTGGAATAGAAAATGTTTCATATTCATGGTTTCGAGTTCATAACCATGAAAAAAATCAAGGTCCGATCCGAAACAAAAGCGCTTGCTAACATGATCGTCAGAAAGTAGTCTATCTTTACCCGAGTAGATTGTCTGTGGTACTAAATTCTCTATTTATGTTTCGTACTTGTTAGTTCAAGAATCAACTGTGAATGCTATCGACATCAATGATTAGTGAGTCAATACTCACAAAACTTTTACAAAATATTTTTTTTTTAATTTTATTTACAAACAATTGGTAAACTAATTGTTATAATAATGTTTAACATTTTAAATTTTTTTATTCTGCATATAATAAAATTTCAATAAAACTTGTATTGTTCTCATTTATTAATTGTCAACCAAAAATTTCAATATATTAAAAATAATCGATGTATATTAACAGAAAATAATCTCTCCATACATTACAAATTCATAAATTGAAAATAAAGTAAATTATTTAAGCACTTTAGTTTTGCTTGAGTAAAGAAAAAATACGTATCATAAAGATGGTCAGAAACAAAAAGCCAAAAAAAAAAAAAATATTTAGTTCTTTTTTGAGCTTAGCCAAACATGCATCCTTTTCTTTAACAGGCACGTTGAACAGCGTCCTCATCTCTCAACAGTCCCAACACATCACGACTTCAAGCTGCAATGCACCAAAAGAAGAAAAATAGAGTAATCTAACACAGAACCGTACAATAATACAAAGACGATATAAGATCTCTCCAACATAAACACAGGTAACACAGAGTATTAAGTACAGATTGGTACATACTTCATCGAGTCATATAAGAGCCATACATTGACCACTGCCAGCTAATTTACTCCTATAACAGTATCATGCTTCAATTTCATCTCGACAGAAGGATACAAGACAGCAGAATACAATTCCATTCTGAACCAAAATATGTTTTGACATACTGAACCATGACCAAACTCGAATCATACTTTTAGTAGGATGTTACAGAGACATTCTAAACAAGGTCTTCCTGCAGCCATAATCCAAGAAAATCTTCCCTCGCTTTTCCTTTTTTGCAGATTCCGGTCCTACTCAAAAATCTCAATCACATTGCATAAATGACCTCTCCACTGCTGTCAATATCAAGATCATCATTGTCGGAATCCAGGTCTTCCATGTCATCGTCCATCATGCTCAGGTTGTACAAACCAGCGGGAGGTATAGTTGCCTCTGAGATTATCTGCATGATGACTTCCAGACTCTGCATGGGCTGGTCGGGCTCTTCAAACTGGTTTCCCATCGTCCTTTCATCCATTAGATCTGCCGGAAGGTTCTTCAGGAACCATAAGTGGTTTTGAATCTCCGGGATGGTGATGCGCTAGCAAGGAATATGTCATAATAGCATATGAGAATTGTGACAAAAATTTATAATGCAAATACTCAATCCACATGAAGAACCACAAGGCAGCCGTTTATAAAAATTAACTTGACTATGAAAAATGCTATGTTACACTTCTCAATTTCACAACAAAGATAAAAGTATATTTTCTTGAAGCTCGAATCGCTTACTTGTGCAGGGTCTGCAACAAAGATCTGGGAAATTAGCTGCTGACATTCCTCAGAAATTTTAACATGTTCTGGAATGGAATACTGAACATTTAAGATTCTATGAATTGTCTTCCGGAAGTCCTTAGGTTCTTCGGGATCCTCAAATGGATAGGCACCTACTAGCATCACATATAAAGTGACCCCGCAGGACCATACATCTGCAATCTGAAGCAGTGGCATGATGTGCGATTCAACAGCCAGCAATCTAGAGATCTACATTAATATCTAGAATGGAAAATGCTTTTTGTACATAAATATTTATATAATGTTTTACATAATGATGAGGTGTCAAAATGTAAGTGGGGAAGTTATTTGATTGATGAGATTTTGATCCAATTAAATTTTGCCACATCATTTGTTGGTAAATCATTATGTAAATTGTTATGTATATATAGCACAACCCATCTAGAATATTTTGGGGATGGGGTTATTTTCAAGAAAAATAAAAAAATAAAATCAGCCACCAAGTTATTACTTGCATTTGTCCCCTCAAGGATTAGTTTCTTGTGGTGGTTGTCTCAAGGATTTGGAAAGAAAATATACATTGTCAGCAGTCCCAAACTCAAATTTATGCAATTGATTTGCCCAACTCCATTCTGGTAAAAGTTACATCAAATATGGAAAGAGATGAAAGACAAATTATACTCTCTCTCTCTCTCTCTCCCTCCCTCCCTCCCTCTCTCTCAATTTATTGAATATTTGGGGTTTAAATATCAACTAATTCAGGCCCATTGTTCCTGGGTTCCAGTCCTGCTAAAAATGTGGGCAACCTATTTGATATTGCATAAAAACTGTTTTCCGGAATGGTTTGTTTTAGAAAAAACTCTCTATTATATTCAACAAATGAATTTAAATACTCGGTTCTCTATCAGTTTCGTTAACAGTTACTCCAGTCCATTCTGAATTATACATTCATTTTCTACTTTTAGTTTTACTACTACTAGTTTTAATTTATTAACTTCCAATTTTGAGAATTAATTTATGTTTTCTGTTGAATGGCTTTTACATCTTCTCAATTTGTTAACTATTTAGATCTAATTATGCCAAATAGTAGGATGTAGAGAACTAAAAACATTTCAGGATCAATCATCTAGAACTTGCTGTAGTTTTTTAACTTAGAGAAGAGAGAGATACCACAAATTTGTGAGATATCTTGTACAGTATTATTGACTCTAGCATTAAACATGACACTGGAGTATTGACAAAAATCGACATCAAAAGAGAAGTCAGTGGTTTAATGCAAGTGCAACACCTCAATTTTAAAAGTAGAGTTGAGTGCCATTGAACCAACCTCTTCAAAATTTGCTTACAGTTCTAAAATCTATACCAATTTTACTTGAGAACTATAGATTATGTAATGCTGCTAGCATGATTTTGTACCTAAAGTTTTCAGTTTGTACTGTTAAATTGTTCCCGTATGAATGAGAACAGATTTCCATGGAAAGTGGAGTGTAAAACATCTTTTTTTCATTCCCACATCGTTTTATTCTGAGATACACTAGCTGCAAATAAATGTACAAGGCCCTCAAAATTAAGCACCACTAATACCAAGGGATGGAAGAAACATAAAAACGACATTGGGCCATGCATGATAGATTTAAAACTTCACCTTCACCCAGAACAACTCGAGATTATCAATTAAGAAAATTGTAAGAGACGTCAGTTGGGTCTTCATAATGAAATAAAACAGGTGATAAAGATATCCAAGCAGACGATTACACCTCACAGATCTTGTAGGAGTTCATAGGGATTTTTTTTGTCAATGCAATTGAGAATACGAACATAAATATAAATATCATATAAGAACTAATTAAAAAACTCTTGTGAGAGCACCCATTTTATGCTCCATATATCATATATGCCTACATCCCAACCCCAGATGGTGAATTAAGAATCTTCCAAACAAATGTCAAGAAATAGGGAAAGTTTTCAGTATAATGTCATACCAAAACTACGCAACACAATATCCAAATATTTCATTAGATTATATCCGAAATCCACATCCAGATGTTCTTATCATATTTTGGTGTTTCTACTATGCATGAATATAAATTATCGTAACCACATTCATGATGTATAGTGTGAAATTCTGTCAAAAACAGAGTGAATGGTTTTACCTTGCCATCATATTCTTTCCTAAGTAACACCTCAGGAGCAATATACGCAGGAGTTCCAACAGTAGATTTTGGTTGTGAATGCAGCAATGAAGACTGTGAAGAACAAGGTATACTCAGGATTGAAAAAGGACACGGTAGATAATTATGAGATAAAAAGCAAATAAACGTAAGCAGGGTTTTCTGTATTATCCGAAAGCTGATCAAAATACAATCATGACAATCCATAAGCAATACCTTAGAATACCCAAAATCACAGATTTTGAGTCTTGGAGCAGGGCTTCCATCCAACAGTGTGTTTTCAAGCTTCAAGTCTCTATGACATATTTGCTTCATCAAGAAACATAAGACTGATCCTTCAGTTTTGTAGAAGATGAGAAACGAGACTGAAATATATATTGAATCTTTATTTGAATACTTATTTGTACAATGAATGAGTCTTTATAT
>CAIGRO010037631.1:0-10032 GCA_903798355.1 Fraxinus baroniana | reverse complement strand
CCAATAGGAATGGGCTAATGAAATCACCATCTAAGCCAATAACTTGGACCATCCATGAGTGTTGGGTCATGAGCAACATTAACTCAATTAAATTGCTTCTAGTGGCCTCAAGTTGTTTCCGGGTCGAGCCTCACTGAGGTGTCGATATAATTTATCCAATATCGATTTTACATCATCGCCCGAATTTATTGAGTATCAAAAAACACGACAAAGTTGAATTGTAATAAAAAACCTAATCCTAATATTAAACTTAATCTCGTCATTAGACACTAATTCAGTCCGTACTAGAAATTGGTTTTTTTAGTAAATTTTGATTTTAAAAAAATGATGAAATGTGTAATTGAAAAAGGTCGGTAAAAATCGGAGATTCCATAAAATGTTTGGTTCAAGTTATTACGCCCCCATTTGGCTTTCAATTTTTTTCCTCCTATAATTTTACTTTTTATAGTTAAGACATTAATTTTAATCACAATACTCGTAAGACTACAAACTTATCATCTACTCATATCTTGAAATGTAATTTCAGTAAAATAAAAGAAAACCCAAACCGAGGCTATGTTCCAAGTTTTCCAAGTACAAATTTCAAGTACATACAATTTAGCAAACGCCCGAGGGTTCTAGTTTTCATGTTTTTATGTTCTAAATTAGAAATTAACACTTTTTATGGAATTGATAAGTGAGTTGACATGGCGATCTTGTGATTAGACACGCCAGTTGACCACCGTGAGCGAGCCGGTCCTGAAATCTTGGATGTCCTGTGCAACATTTTAAAATGGTGCCCCTTTCATGAAATTAAAAAAATATATTTTATAATATTATATCATTGCAAAATTATGATATTTAAATACTGTTTTCAAATGTGGTGAATAAAAAAAGTACAAATAAAATTAAAAAGCACATCCCAAACTTCATCAAAATTCATATCATCAACAAATAACCATCCAAACCCTTAAACTTTTCGTACAATTTCATATGAGAAAACCTTAAAATCAGAAACATCAAATATCACGTGTAAACTTTGAAATACAACAAATCATGTAAAAATATTTCTTCTTGCATTTCTAGAAACAAACTAACTAATTAAACTTTCGTTTCTAGTAAATCTTGTTGAATATGTATCAAATATACGCCATTCAATCGTTCTTATAACATGATTGATTGTAAATAAGATTTTAATAACTTCAATTTTGAAAAACTTATTTCAACACATGCAACAATAACATTAATAGTCACTAATACTCTATAAGCAATAAATGTATTCGAAAAGCGATCCAATCTTTTCAAATAAGTCAATATATCAAAAGTTGTCTTTGTTTCTTTTGGTATTTCAAATAAATTAATATATCAAAAATTGTTTTTGTTTCTTTTGTAAAACGATTTCGTAAAATTTTTAACTCTTGAAACAAATCTTTGTCATCAAGATTACAAAAATCTACACGTCTTAGAACCATGTTAAGTTGATCACAACATGCTTTCAAATCAATATCACCCAATACGTTTAACTTGTCAAAAGAAAATAGAAATCCAAATTTTTTTTCATTTGAATTGAATTGATCGAACATTTGTTCAAGTTATCCAATTGCTTGATCTACTATATATAATAATTGGTTATGAAAGAATCTTTAAATGGTTGTGCGTCATCTACAGTGACATTTTCATCAAAATATTTTTTTCCTACAAATTATACTTTTTCATCTTTCCCTTTTCCTTGACATTATTTAAAGTAAGATACTATTTTAAAAAAAATTATAACTAGTCAATTATAGTATTTTTAGCTTTAGTATTTTATGCAATTGCATATATATAATACGAAGTCAAATGCATACAATTAATAAATGAAAAATAGTTAAACACAACAAACTGAAAATATTGGTGCCCCTACAATGATGAGGTCATGTACGGTCGCTCAACTCGCGCGCCTTCAGAGCTGTCTCTGATTGACCATAATGTATTGAGTTTATTTAGCCATGGATGAAAAAACCATCGATTTCTTGAAATTAGGGAGAATTCAGACGTGCTCTTTTTGCATTGTTACTGTATCTATAACATATACGAGTTTGTATATATCTTATGGATAATGCTACACTTACATAATTGGTTCACAGATTTTTCTGTAAACAAAAAATCTGTACATACGGCTTTTTCCATATCTTGTATGTGTTGAAAACTGAGGCTAAATATTTTAAAAGTAGGAATATATGTATATATGTTTCAATTCCAAATTTTTACTCCTTACCCTCGAGGCAACCAACATGTTTGTGGTGAGATTATAGAGTGCTTATAAGCAACTTATTTGGAAAGTATTAGGATTTCCTATCTGAACATGGGTACCCATCTTTTCTACTACTTTTCGAGACGATACCAAATATTCTTAAGTGGTTGAAGAAGATTTTCTTTTAACAAATCCAAAGGAGATGATAGTAGTATCTGATGATGGTGTGTTAAAACCCTCCCCAGGGATGAGGTACTCAATCGACTCGATGCATGATGACCTTCTGCCTTAGGACGGCGCGATCAACTTAGATCGATCGAGGGTTGTGGGTTCGCTGAGGGAAGTCGGCGTGGTGTACCATAAACTCAACTGATGCCGACTGTCACTTCCACGTTAGCATTGGAAGAGTTGAGGAAACAAGTCACTCAACAAACACCTGAAGATCCGTATCATTCATATATGAGAAAAGCTTAAGGAAACTTATGAATGCAAAAGAGCAATAGAGGAAGAGTGGGCTTCTCGATGACGAAATAAAAATCCAGGTCCGTTACTTCAATGTTTTTTGCTCTCTAGTGTACATATATCCGTTTTATTTTCATTAAAGGGATAATTACATTGACGGTCCCAAAATTTTAAAAAATATGCTGATTTTACTTGAATAATTGATTTGTAGTGCCGGTCCTAAACCTTTCAAATTGGTGCGACGAAAGGACCTCTGGATGGGTTCCATCCAAAAATCTATTATTTGATCAAAAGTCAATATTTGGCCATAATTTGACCGATTGTATATAAAAATGGCAAAATGATCTTTTAACCTTTTATTAATTAGAAAGGACAGTTTGCATCGGAATTCCAAACCTTTCAAAAATGTTTAATGGAGGTCCCAAACCATAAAAAATGTGAACCAAAAGGAGCTCTTAAGATCTCCATCCAAAAATTTGCAGGTTCACAAAAATATTCATCTTCCCTGATCCATACAATCATCCACGCACAATGCCTAACCCCTAACCTAGGCAATCCAACCTATTGGTAGGTAGGGAGCTTTCGCCACAATCGTTACTATTGATTTGATGAGATAATAGTGATGGTGACGAAGACTCCCCACTTACCAATGAGTGAGGTGGATGGGTAGGGGTTAGGAGTTCGGATTGTGTGGTTGTGTGGATCAACAAAGATGAATATTTTTGTCAACTCATAGATTTTTATTATAAAAATCGTTAGACGTCCTTTCGATGCACATTTATGAAATATTTGAAACTTCCCAATTAAATTACCTTCTTTGATTATTAAAATGTTAAACGACCATTGTGCTCTTTTTAAAATTGGTTAAAATATGATAAAAGTTGACTTTTGGTCAACTAATGAAAATTTGGACGAAAATCACTCAAAAGTTCTTGTCGCACCAGTTGAAAGGTTTGTAAACAATGTTGCTACAAATCAAATCTTTGTAAACAATGCTGCTACAAATATATATCACATATATCATAGAAAAATATCACAGATTTTCTAAACGTATTCCCCTTTTACAGTTGGATTCAAGCCACAAATATATTACACGCTCTGAAAATACAGTCCTATAAATTCATGTACGTAGGATTGTAAATTATTAAGATTGAACAGTTGAATACAATAAAATTGGAGAATATCTTGTTATTATTTTCTGTTCCAATTTTATCGATTTATTAACATATATAGGCATAAACTTATTATTATTATTAAATATATATTTGTTCTCATGCAGGAAAGCATCCAAGATGACACGAGTAGAGTGAATCCATGTTGAGATCAAGACCATTAATCCTTCCATCTTCTGTAGCTTCTCCTTCGTAAGCGCCACTGCAAATCGCATACTACCAAATTACTAATTTTCTACTAACTGTACAAGAAATCCGCCACATGTTTATACTGTTTGATGATTCGATAAGCTAATCGTGGTTGGATGTTTAAATCATTATTGATTGATCCTCAAAGAAATCAATTGCATTACACTTACAGAAAATGCAGCCACAAAAATGCACTAGAGTAGACAAAATAGGGGGTTGGTGTTTTTTTTTTTTTCAATATTTTACTCACATGGGGTCCATCTCATGTGAGTATCTGCATTTTTTCTATAAGAATTTTTTTGTACATGAGGAAAAATTCCAAAGAAATAGAGGTTTGCGTGTGATTATCTAGTGAGTGAAGAAGCAATAATAGCGTGCATGCAACCACTTCATTTTTTATTTCTTAGAATGGTTACCTGATGTTAAGGCAAGGAAGTTGAGATGCCATTGAGAATGTGGGCATATTATTGCCATGATTTTGCTGCTCCCAAGGTGGTTGCTGTACCATTTCCTTCTCCTTTTCTTTTATCTAGTAGCAGATCAAAAATACTCCAATAACATCAGAAATTGTATAGTATAACAACCCTCTACAGGTATATAAAAGCATGTCAATAATTCAAGTAATTCTCCAAATTCAGCAAAAGAAATGAGACCTGGTTTGCTAGCATATAGTTCTGTTCTTGTATTGCCTTCTCCTGTCAAAATCCAGAACAAAATTTAAGAGTTTGGAGCGGAAAAAGTTTGATATGAAAACAAATATTTACACTAGGACAAACTCTTATGTATAGAATAACAATAAAAACGGATATTATGAATTCTTCCTAGAATAACAATGCCAAGCTTCAACCTAAGGGTTTCCTTCTTTTACTACTACTGTTACTCTTTAAATGCTCTATATATAGGATGGATACAGCTATAAAATATTAAAGAAGTAATATTTTGAATACAATGAAGGTTCTAAAAGGGACGAACCTTTCGCTGCAGTTCAGATATCGCTCCGTACCATAGTTGATTCTATGAATATAAAATGTACAATTTAATTAGATCACATATAAGGAAAAAAAAAAAATTGTAGTAAAATCAGTACCATAAACTTGAAGAAGAATTTATTATATGCAAATATATCTTACTTTTCGAGATCGAATATTCTTAAGAGCAATTTCAAGTTGTTGCTCCAAATTCTGAAGATCTCTCAGGCTTATAGAGTCCAGATCCTCTCCCATATAATGCCTTAAAGTGCAAGTAAATAATGAAGGAATAACACACGGATAAAAACATAGATCCTTAAATTTCATCATCTCCTAAAATGAATTGTGTATTTACCTTTGCTCTCTCTGCAATAACTCAATTCTAGCCTTGAGTTTGTTATATTCTAGGGTCCAGTTTGCCTGCATATATTTGAAACATTTTAAACTATTTACACCATGTCTAGTATAAAGTATATTAGATCCAACTCAACACTATATCACACAACTTCTTTTTTGTCCTTTCTTATGCCTTGTTTGGTACGGATTAAAATCAAATTTTAATCTAAATCAAAGTCAAACAATCAATATTAACCACATCTTTCATAAGTTCCACAGCTTTTCAACCACACATTTCAAAAACTTCTATCACAATGTACTATAAATCTAATTTTAATCCCCACCAAACACCCACTGAATAGTGTAGAGTATTGCGTCCACCATGCTAACGAGCCATCAGTATATTATCTGTCTAGAAAGTAAGGCCAGAAGCAGTACTATGGACAACTTTCTTGTTTATTATTAGTCATAAATTCAAGACTTACAGGTGACTTAGGATCGTTTGAAACTAGTTGCTTCTCTGCAAATGAACATCTTTCATATCGCTCTAGGATCCTGTTCATGCTGTCAAGGAAAAGAATTATATATTAAGACACGATACAAAACAATATGGTTTTTTGAATCACCTTATATAAAAGCTTAACTTATTTGAACGTAGAATACATTTATTGATAATCTATAATATATTAACGTATGCCTTCTTATAAATAGACGATTACACGGTTGAGTAAATTGGTGTAACTCGGAAAGCTTCCCCTTAACATAACTGTTGTTGCACGAATACTTCTATTACGAGTAGATTAGCAAGAAAGGAACGACGAGCGGAAATCACTGATCACGGCTATATATATCAGTGTGTGAATAGAGAGATGTTCAGCCTTTTATGATTTGGTAGCGCATGAGGATTTTGGGCACACTATTTCTATATCATGTTTGAACTTTGAGAGTCCTCTTCACTTTGCAAGGTCGTATAATTTACATCCTGTTCTGCTACAGTGTGTACCTAATGCTTTGTAGTATAAAATTGTTCACATTAAAATATTTTGGGCTTCCTGGTTTGACAACCATTAAAATGAGTTTTTTGGGGGAAAATGAATTTTGAACGGGTATTTTTTTTTTTTAAATGCGTGGTTAAAACGTGGGAAAAAATTTGGATTTAAGTGCAAAATTTTATTGTGAGAATGTGATGGAAAATGAGTTTGACAAAAAAAAATTTGTTTTAATGGTTGTCAAACATAAGCTAAGGTGCCATTGATTATCTTGTTCTTGCTTGATTTCCATTATTTTCAAAATACATTTTTTCTCTCTTATTTTCAACTACACATTTTTCAGTAAAATAATATTATAGACAAATTCAAAACTTTTCCTTATTTTTCAACCACACATTCCCTATCAAATCACTATTGCAAAATGCATTTTTGACCCAAAAAAAAAATTGAAGCTCAATCAAGCTCCTTAATTTGTAATTGGATGAGGCAACAGTGATCACAGTATAGTTTAATAATTTGAGATTTTGTAATACTTTGGCAACTATTATTCTAAAATTCTTTAATTTTTCTCATTTTTTAATCACACATTTTTCAAAAAAAGCTATTCAACACTCGGTTTTTTCAAAAATACTGGGCATAAAAAAGGGACTCAGTTGACTTATAAATGTGTAGTGTGAAGATGATGCTTGCCAATTTCGACATTCTTGGAATTTTGCAGCTGGACTATTTTACCCTTCATTAAATACAAGTCTAGGCCAACGGAGAGGACTTTTACAGTAAAAACAGATGGAAAATGTAAAGAGGTACTTTTGCCGAAGGTTGGGATGAAATTTGCAATTTATCCAAATTGAAAGATTATAAAGAGGAACGGGTAAAGATGTGCAATATATAAATTACAAAATGTTAATAACTAAAACATTTGCCAACATAAAGACGAACGTAATATATTTCCTACACTTGAGATCGATTAATCATATTTGGACTATAATTTTAAGGTACGAAAATCAAAATTGTGTCGACGGTATGTGTGAGATTTGTTACATTGTGTGGCGAAACACTTGATAATCGATTCAAATTTAAAAATTTAATATTTAAATTAATGTTACACTTTATTATATATTTTCCAAGTGAACGGTGGGCTTGGAATTTTTGAAGACTAAACCCTTGTTTGGTATGGATTAAAATCTTTAATTCAAGTCGAAGACGATAATTAATTATAATCACACATTTTAAGGGATTCACAACTTTTCAACTACACATTTTATAAACCGTTATCAAAATCAACGAAAAATCTAATTTTAATCTCCACCAAACAAATGCTAAATGTATTTCCTTTCTGACTATTTAAAATTTTAAATGAGTTGGTTCAATATAGTACCGTAGGAAGCATCTTTTTCATAAACAATTAATGTAAGCAACATATATCTTTTAGTATCGATCAAACATATAAACATAACATTTCTAAAAGCCTAAAAAAAAACCTCAAAATAACTTCACCATATAACTAGTTTATATATATTGATTTTTTTCTTAACCTCACCCCTTCATTCACGTGCCTGTCGGATTAAGAGTATTTTTGGGAAGTTATTGCAAACGGTAATGTTTCTAAATAAAAATAACTAAATAAGTGTTGAAAAAAATCTAATTTTAATTTACGAAGTGTACCACCTCATAGTTAGGATTAATCTCATGTTTTTATCAACATATATCCCTATTTTCAATTTTCACTAAATATTATCTTTGCGTTTCTCTTGTTGCATGACTTCCAAAGAAATTTATTCACTTGTAGCTCTTCAACCTTAAGAAAAAAAAAACGATCTTTATAGCTTTATAAATTAAGAACCCTAGCATGTCATAAGTAATGTGAGAACTCCTATCTTTATAGCTTTCGGAAAGTTTTTCTCTCACCCCCCTTCGTACTTCTCGAACTAAGGCTGCCACTTTCCTTCAAGTTCATAGTTTCAGTTTATTGATAAAATTCTCATCCTGGTGATGGCTTCATATATGGGAACCAAGAAACTAAACACAAAATTCGTAGAGAATCTGCCAAACCCTTTAGTCAGAAATATTGACAGATTAAGGAATTAATCCAAAGAATCAAGAGAAAACTGAGGGTTCCTAAAGTATGATCTGATAATTGAATGGTATCAGCAGACATTTCAGAAAACCTTTATATATTGTAATAAACTAGAAAAAATGAGCAGCAGATAGTAGAGCGGGATAAAATCATGATCAAGAATGCAACCATTAATTAATCAAATTTTTTTTATTTTTTTTTTGTTTGATAACAAATGAGTAATATCATCAACCTAGAATATAAAATTTTGGGATAATAGTTTAGATATTAATGGATAAAATTGATTAAGCACCACAGCAATCATATAAAAATAAAGAAACAAATTATGACCTAGAATTTCCGCTGATGAATTTTTTTTTTTCCTTGAAGAAATAGAAAAATAATGAAAGTCTTTGTTTATGCAGCATATATTACAAAAGAAAAGAATATATATACCAAAACTGCGAGATTACAGCTTCTTATGCACTAACCGAAAACGATATTCTACATATTGACAATGATGCACGGATCGAAAATGGAAAACGTACCAAGAATCAGTGGAATACTCAATGAGCTTTCCTTTGTTGGAGAAAATAATCAAAGCAACTTCTGCATCACACAGCACAGAGATTTCGTGAGCTTTCTTCAGCAAACCAGTCCTCCTCTTTGAGAAAGTCACCTGCCTATTAATTTTATTCTCTATACGCTTCAATTGAACCTTTCCTCTTCCCATTTTTTCTCTCTTTTTTTTCTGTAATTTTGCAGAAATCAAACCGACAAAATTAACAGAAAAAAACCCTTTAAAGAAAACCCTGAAATTGCTACTTTCTTTAACCCTAGATAGATAATGAAAGAGATGTATAGGTTTATCTCTATTAGCTAAAGTAGAGGGCGGTAGATTTCTTTCTTGTTGTCGTTTCCATTTGGTAAAAAACGTCAGGTTTTCTTGGCAAAATATGCTGTCGGATAAAGCATGTACAGATATAAAATGGGATGTGAAACCACCATAGTAATGAAAGGAAAACCATATGGTTTTCAAAGAATGTGTTGTCGCATTGTGATTGGTCGGAGACTAGGCATTAGTTGGTCCAGTGGATCGAGTTCACAGATTTTAAGGAAGGAGCCGTACGATAAGGGCTGTTAATGTCATGAAATGGTATCTTGTAATTTCTGTTCAATTGTTCATAACATGTTAAGAAACATAAATTTAGACCACTATAATAAAGTATTTTTTTGTTTTTTGGGCAATTAATGATGTATGAAAAGGAAAACTACTTAATTGCAAAGATCGTGCAAACGGATAACTAATGGCTAAGAGCATCTTCAAGAAAGATTATTTAAGTATAAAATATTCTTTATTTTATCAAGTTAACTTAAATTTATATTCCAAGAGAGTGTTTAAAATTTTAAATTAACATTTTAATTTAGAAAGAGTCGAACTCACTCTCTATAATTAAATGTATATAAAGTATTTTAATTTTCAATGAAGAAAAATAATATAATAACTAGTCTTTCACCCGTGCGATGCACGGTGCAATACACAAATTTATATTAAGTGATAAGATGTACGTTGATGTTCCGAATTCGTAATGAACTTCAGGTAAAATTTAACATAAATACACATAAGACAAAGTCACCAACCAGGAAA
>CAIGRO010037626.1:0-22845 GCA_903798355.1 Fraxinus baroniana | reverse complement strand
TAATTAAAATACTAAAAACCTGAATTATGGAAAAAAAAATTTAAAACCTGACAATTTAAAAATCAAAACAAAAGGACTGGTTTGGTGTAATTTCCACCTATGATATACCTTCCTGAAAGCCCAAGAGAAGTATTCTGATTGTAAGCCCATTTCACTATCTGGATGGGCCTAACATCTAATTGAAAAGCCCAAACTTTTATAATATACCGTACAAAAAAGCTCAAGAAATATTATGATTTAAACCCCATATTACTAACACCCAATTTGTCAAGGCTATTTTGAGATTTTAATATTATCAAATTTTATTTCTAATCGTACATTTCATTGTCTTACAACTTTATTTACTTTTTTTTTTTTATCATGTCATGGGACCTCATCAACATATACCTCAGTCCGTTTCTAATTTTCAGTCACTTGTGATTGCTTTTCAGACCGTTGGAATGATCAGGTAGTCGAATTCTCTCTATATGGGACCCACTTGCCGGAAAGAAGGGTAAAAAAATCACCTTTTTTGGATTAAAAAAGCTCTCCCAGACAAGACAATAATCTTAAAAGAAGGAAAAATTGACAAAAAAATAGAATTTTAGTACGAGGTTTGTTTTCTTTCATTCTTTGTCGTCTATTGTGAAAATTGATAGTAATATTTTTTTGTGATATCTTGAAATATTTTTCTCTCTTATCTTTAATTTTTTTGATAACTTCTAAAATTGCTCATTTTGGTTTTGTTTCAAGTTATTTGTTTTCTACTTTTTCTCTCGGTTTGGATCGAATTTCTAATTATCCTATTCAAATGAGTGTAGAAATAGGCTTGTTTATTTCCTACCCTACTATTCTCTTCAAATGCATCTAAAGTCGCACAATCAAAATCGTTAAAAACTAATAAGGTCCAATTTCAACTCATACAATTCTCTTGAAAAAGAATGAAATTGCACGCGATTCCGAAAAATAGAACCGGAGGTGATTCCTGACTACAACTCCTCCATCTTTGACAGATTTGAACATGATAACATTCGAAAATCCAAAATCCAAACTTCATCTTCTTCTTTCTTGAGATAAGGCCTGGATTTTACCCCCAAGGTGAGATTTTTTCCACTTGCTTGAGAAAATTCTTTCTGGGTTTTGCACACTTAGCTCAAATAATCTGAAAACTCTTATCTTTTTCAATTAATAATTTTCTGATCATAAATCTGGCATGATCTGTTTCTATAAGGACGCAATGAATTTCATCGTCGTTTTATCTATGCTTCTGTCTTGTATGTGTTGATTTTCTTGAATTCTTATAGTTAAGTATTCTCCTAGACTCGATTTTTACTCTTTTGATGGGAGCTCTAATTTTCAATTTACATGTTAAATACTTCTTATATGGAATTTGATTACAGAACCCAGTATTGCAGGAGTGTTATGATGACTTCATCTATGCTCTACTATGCAAATATGCCCTTGGGCATTCCACGAATGCTCAGAGTGAGGGCGAGTAATACAAATGATAATGTACCTATAAAGAAGATGGGAATGAGCGACGAGGAGTGTGAGGCTGCCGTCGTTGCAGGGAATATCCCGGAAACACCCCCGGCACCCCCCAAACCAGCGGCTCCAGCTGGTACCCCAGTGGTGCCTTCGCTTGTGAGTTCATATATATATGAATTGTGTTCTGAAAATGTATTGCAGAGTGTGGTTGCTGTTGCATTTCTCATATAATGAGAATGGGTGATAATGTGGTAGATGTTAGATTGAACATACTATTTTTGATCTTGCTGATAAGATGTTTGAATGGTTACAGCTCTTATTTAGTTAAGGGCTGGATAGTTAATTGTACTAAGCACTGCACTGATACCTTTCTAGAATGCCTTATTTATTTCGTGCCTTTCAACTTTCATGTCGTAGTATTAGTTCTTTTGAATGCAGAAGACACGGAGAAGAATTTAGGTCGATATCTTACTCATTGCTTAATCATATTAGTTCTGTCAAACACATGTCCAGTTCTTCAAAAAATTGTATGTTATGTATTGGTGGAACTTTTGTCTGATTCTTATAAATAACTGCTATTAATTTGTGACGATGTTAATGTCTGTGTCAGTCGCTTAGTCGTCGCCCTCGTCGAAATCGTAGGTCACCTGCTCTGAGGGCTGCATTCCAAGAAACAAGTTTAAGCCCTGCAAATTTGGTATATCCACTTTTCATTCACGAAGGTGAGTGCCATCATACGACTCTATATACATATGCTTAAAATTAACAAAAAATGCAATGTTCACATGTATATTTAAGCGTGCTTGATACATGTATCATCTTGCATGATATGCAGGTGAAGAAGACACGCCAATTGGGGCAATGCCTGGATGTTATAGGCTTGGTTGGAGGCATGGACTCGTAGAAGAGGTTACTGTCCTCTTGCTTGTCTTTTATATTTGAACATCACGGAGTTCTTCCACGCACGCTAACCCAAATTGTTTCTTTAGAACCTAGTTCTAAACATAATCTGACATGCGTGGCAATATGAACACAAAAGGAGTGTTGTCACGTTCTCTACCAGCTGTGCCTTCTGCATGAAACATGTTATGATGATATAGCTATATATAACCTGATGCAAATTGTCGTGTGTGTCTAACTTGCATAATCGGTTACTCTTAGGTGTTCATATCAATGCTCCAATTTGTGCTATATACCAATCGATTCATAGATTCTTTATTCAAGAAAAACTGTTGTATATCATTAGAAAGCTCTTACCAAGCCCGATGTTTGCACACATCCATGTGATCTTAGAAATATAATCAATCTGAAATACCCGAGTGCACACCCACTTCGAAGTTTGACGTCTAGTACACTGTTGAAACAAATCCAAGAAAATGTTATTGTCTCTTTACCATTAAATTGTTCAAGTAACTATTATTTTTCTAGTTACTTTTTGTGCATATGGTAAGTGATATCCTAATAATGACTAGTCTAGTCGCTGACTTATCTTCATGCAGGTCTCTAAGGCTCGAGATGTTGGTGTTAACAGCATTGTGCTGTTTCCAAAAGTTCCAGATGCATTAAAGGTTCTTCTTGTGCCAAAATATTTTCTTATTTTGTTATTTGATTTAAGTAATGAGCTATCCTCTTTCAGTCCTCTACAGGAGATGAAGCTTATAATGAAAATGGTTTAGTGCCTCGAACAATACAGCTTCTAAAAGACAAGTACCCTGATCTTGTATGTTATTCTTCACTCAGGAGTGTTGTAGTCTTTCAAGATCGGGAGGCATTAAATGGGAATTTGATTTTGTCTTTGATAATTTATGATGTCTGTGCATGTAGATTATCTACACTGATGTTGCATTAGATCCCTATTCTTCTGATGGGCATGATGGCATCGTCAGAGAAGATGGTAAGACACACGTGCCATGATGTATTCTGAGAGTAATGCTAATTTATTGACTAGTTAATCGAAGATAAGTTCTTCATGAAAGGCCTTTTAAAGGTTAACCGAAAATTTTACCTATATGAGATGAAAGTCGTGAAACAAAACAGTCTTGTTGTGTTATTTTTTCTAATGTTCTCTCTCTCTCTCCAGCAAGGATGTGGAAGTCACAATCAGAACAATGAGAAAATCTTTTGACGCTTAATTAGGATTAGAATGTGCCTCAAGGCATTGGAACATCAAAATTTTGAATTTTCAGATAAACATGTAAACTATAGAAGTTGTTTATGTTAGTAATGAGTTAGTCTTTGGAACTTTCTAATGCATGCTTTAAGAAAATTACAAAGAGCATATTACATGTTTCCACATTGACATCTAGTTCTTTCTTTACGTCTCATATTCTGTCCCTGAATTTTATTATTCATTCAAGGTAGCATGGCTATTAATGTTTGAACTTACTGCAATTTCCTGCAGGAGTTATAATGAATGATGAAACTGTGCATCAGTTGTGTAAACAGGCAGTCGCCCAGGTAATTCTGGATCTTACTTTATTAAGTATGCTTGTCGGTATATAAATCTTTTAGACAAGTGAACTAAAAATCTTCTGTCTTAACTTCGATTTTGTATCTATTTGAAAATGATATCTTCTGTTATTTAGCACTGTCATAACTAACTGAAACAATTTTCCTGGACAATTGTGTTTTGGTATCATCGTTGTCAAGTTCCCGAAATACATAGTTTCACAGAGTTTTAGTGCTTTACATTAAGAGGGTTACTTGCAACATTTTGTCGAAAATACCATGCAAACCAAGTTTGTAATCTTATTACTTGGTTTACTTCTATATGTAGGCCAGAGCAGGGGCAGATGTTGTCAGCCCCAGTGACATGATGGATGGCCGTGTAGGAGCTATTAGAGCAGCTCTTGATGCCAATGGCTTTCAGCATGTTTCTATTATGTCCTACACTGCAAAGTCAGTTCCTATTCGTATTATCTTCACTTTTATTATATTTTTATTGCTCCCTCTATTATGATCTTTAATTCATACATGCTTAGTTGAGAGGAATTCTAAAATGATTTCCACATGATTTGATGTTGAGCTTTCTTACTTTCTGGTCTTATTCCATCTTCAGTTTTTCTTGATTTTCATACATTGATCGATTGATGTTTTAGGTATGCAAGTTCATTCTATGGACCTTTCCGAGAAGCATTAGACTCAAACCCACGTTTTGGTGACAAGAAAACGTATTTAACTCACCAATTTTTTATTTTATTTTTCCCAGAAATATCAGTAGATACCAGTTAGATCTCATTTTTCTACAAATGTGGCATGTACTAAAAAAAGGTATCAGATGAATCCCGCTAATTATAGAGAAGCTCTGATTGAAACCCGGGAAGATGAGTCTGAAGGAGCCGATATCCTTCTGGTTAGCACTTCTTTATCTGGTTTACCAGAACATAAAAAAATAAATTATTGCTTCTTCATGAATGTGACTGCATTCAAATTAGCAATAACAACTAGTGTTTTTCTGATGGTTTTTCACTTGGATTAGGTGAAACCAGGTCTGCCTTACTTGGATATAATAAGGCTTTTGCGAGATAACTCTCCTTTGCCCATTGCTGCATATCAGGTACTACTTATAAGTGAACTTTTTATGCTTAGCTAAACATGTTGCTTGTTTGGTAGGGTGGATTATAAGAATATCAAGACAGAAAAATAAGCTAATATCTTAATTATTGTGTTGCCCTTTGTAGCACGGACACTTCAACTAGGGCAACGTGCTTGGACACTCTACAATAAACATTTTTCATTTTTTTATTAAAATTATTATATATTTTTAACTCAAAATTATTAGTAAATAACAAACACATACTCATATTTAAAATATTTCAACAAAAAAGTTAATAACAAGTATAAAACTAAATTTATACTATATAAATGAAGAATTTTAAAGAATTTATTCATTGTGTCAATGGCATGCCGTTTCAGCACTTTTTAAAAAAATAGCAAGTCGGCATGTCCGACACCCCGTAACCGTGTTGGTGCATCATAGCTTAAATGAAATAGAGCTTAAAGAATGTCAGCATGAGATACTCTCCACTAGCATGAATAGAAGATGTCCTAAAAACCCTGGGGGTGGGGAAGGAGAGCTTTACAAACCAATTCTTGAAGAATTTTAAAGAATTTATTCAACGTGCCGACGACATGTTGTGTCAGTACTTCTTTGAAAAATTGCGTGTCAGACACACGTGTCCATATCGGTACATCATAGGTGTTGTCTAAGCCTGTCTAATAATACGTACTAAACATTCACAAGGGTTAAGTGAAAATGCATCAGAAAATCACGAACTTATCTCCTTAGTTAACTTTTCTCATCTTTCTTGGAATGTGTTGTTGTACTTAGGTTTCTGGGGAATACTCCATGATTAAGGCTGGTGGGGTTCTCAAAATGATTGATGAAGAGAAAGTCATGATGGAGTCGCTGATGTGTCTGAGACGAGCAGGTGCTGACATCATCCTCACATATTTTGCTCTACAAGCTGCTCGATGCTTATGCGGGGAGAATAGGTAAAGTTTGTGTGTAGAATCTTGTTTGTTCTGTTCTTGAGTGAAAGTCATTAATAATTGAGTAAATGTTCAAGCTTTTTATCGATAGTCTTGTCTTGTGCACTAATGCTTATCCATGAAAGAACCATTTTGGTGCTGGTAAAATTTCAGTTTGTGGTTGAATGGTAATCATTTTTATGGATCGATTATACAAGATTGGACAATAAATAGAGAACGAACCTAATCTTTGTATATTATATTATATTATTCGGTTATGTTCAATTCAAAGTCGTGCACAGGATATTATTTTATCAAAAGATGCCATCTTTTAGAAGGTCGAGATATTTTAACATTGCAGGTTTTCGCTAGTCATGAAAATTCACTTATGTTATAAGTTTGTCAATTTCAATTAAATGAGCTAATAATTTTATTGCACGTGTATATTGTAAAACCTATATAAAACATTAAGAGCTTGTTTGGTACGGCTTAAAATTCAATTAAAATTGAAAATATGGCCGTTATTGGGTCCCCCCCGTCTAATAAAAGTCAACAATAACGGTTATATTTTCAATTTTAATCTGATTTTAATCTCTACCAAACACCCTCTAAATTCCAATCCATTTAATTTAAATTATTACTTTATTTAAAGCAATTACATGGCCAATTAAATAGATACAGTGCTATACTTTATGAGGAGAGCTTCCTTTGAATTCAGAAAGTTACTTTACAATTATAGCTTCTCTAGAAGGGAAAAAAAAAATATCATTCCTTTCACATTTGATTTTTTAAGAATAATGTTACTTTATCAAAAAGTAGGTGACAGATAAAGTGATATAATAGATATTGACAATATGTGATTGGATGAAAAAGTTGACTGTGTTGTCATGTAGGATTATATCAATCATTATGTCCATGTAGTAATGATTGTTTTTCTAACATAAAGGAGTGAAAAAAGATTGAGAAAATTGCAGAATTAGCCCTCAATATATTGTCAAAGTAGTAAATTAGTTTTCAACATGTGAAAAAGAGCTAGTCTTCACTTCAATTTTTTTAGAATGATTGGACATGTGAAAGTAATGCGACGATTTAACCAAAAAAAAAATAAAAATTGAACACTTTTCGGATTAGATTGATTGTAGAACAATGAAATCGTAATGACCAACTAGATACTTGAATAACAGATTAAGAAAAACATAGATCAAGTCGAAGAAAAACTCTTCAAAATAAATGACAAAGTTCCCACTAATTACAAAATACTACATGGAAGTATTTTAATTTCTCCTTAGTTTAATAAACCAGGTACATAATATTTATGCTTCTTCTTCATCAGTCACAAATTTTCCAGTACCTGGATTAATGGCAGCAATGAAGAAGAAGACAATGTTGAACAACAGAAGAGGTTCAATTTCATTTATGGGCACTCCAGTTTCTATATTCAATTGTGCCAGAGCCCCTTTTCCTGTCACAATTTCTCCAATTATGGAGAAAACAATTCCCAGTTGAGCCAATCTTCCAACAAAAAGTTCATTAGATTTTGTGAATCCAAACAATGGACCTGCATGCATGCAAAAACTAGTTAGGGCTCGAAAAATCTATTTAGTACGTTAAATTGGATAGAATTGGACAAGATTAATTTCCAGTAGAGTCGCATGTTAAAAACACTAGTGATTGATGAACTTAAATGTATTGTAGTTTGGTCATTCTATCGAGATCCTTTAGTTTAGTCTAGTATTTTGATTAACGGGGAGTGAACAATAGATATAATAATATTATATGTATCGTATGGTGCACACTATTAGACAGAACTAGAACTGCAAAGAACGAGAATTTAAAGTACTATGAAGTTTACATATGAAAATACGTAATTAAAGTACTAAAAACAACTAGAATAATGGGAACGAATGTTTACCGTCTCCAAGACCTAATGCACCCCGAATTCCTTTTCCGGGGGCTATAACTGCTTTTTCGAGTCCGGTAGGAGTTTCATCGACGAAACGGCCACGATCACCCAAAGCTCCAATGGCTCCAAGCAGATTGAAGAGGATGAAGAAGAGAAGAAGAGGCTCAGCTTCATAAATAGGGATTCCAGTTTCCAAATTCAGTTGTGACAGAATTCCCTTTCCTGTTACTGCTTCTCCCAACAAAGATGCCTGCACTAGTTTAATCCAATGTCAATCAATCCTAGGAAATTTGCTAATAATAATAATAATAATAATAATAATAACCTTAGATGCTAACACGTTTTTCAGGTTAAAATTTATCAAATTATTTCTTGAATAATTTTAAGTTAAATTTTGCTAATTTGTTAATATTAAAAAAAAAAAAAAAAAACCTATGTCAAGGATTTTTAAACACAATGTTATTTTAAGTAATTCAACATTCCTATGATTAAGTGCATTTTTGATTGAGCTAAAAAATAAATTCAAAAAATAAAATTACCTAAGTATATTTGAAAATTAAAATATTTCCGATTGTTAAAAAGAAACAGTCTAAACGTTCATAAAAAGAACCAAATTTTTGTTGACGATTATTATGTATGTTAAAAATGAAACTATAAATACACCTTATTCTTGTTCATACAATTTTCTATGGAATTCCATGTACAACATTTTGAATCATAATATAAGTAGATTTATTTTGAAGAAGAATCGACTTTACCCCTTCTTTATTTCGTTTTTATTATTATTTTAGCCTTTGAAGTTACTTGAAGCAAATTATATCTAGATGGTGTTTGGTATAGATTAAAATCAGATTTTTAGTGAATTATGGTAAAAGTTTTTGAAATGTGTGGTTGAAAAGATACGAGACCCATGAAAGATGTGGTTGATATTGATTGTTTGACCTTGACTTAGATTAAAATTAGATTTTAATCCGACCCAAACAGGCAGCTAGTAAATAAAAAAAATCAAAAAAGCCACTTGTACATCAATTAGAGGATGGTAAATTTACAGCCCTCTAAGTGCTGTAAGTGAAGCATTGTTGTAAAAAAAATATATTGTAAAGTCGGGATGTAGGTAAAGCACGAGAACTCACCGCGAACCCAATCATGGCAACACGACCTACAAAAAGTTCATTTTCCTTTGTAAAACCAAATCCTCCAGAGGTCCCAAAAATGCCATCTTCTACCTTTGGCTTTTCCTTCACAACCGCGCCAATCTGTTAAAAAAAATGGTGATAAAATGGCATTAATACTTCAAATTTACCATGCAAAAGTAAAGTAAAAACTACCTTCTTAGCTGGTGCTTTTGCTTTTGACTTGAAGAGTGCAACAGTTGTAGTTGATGAGGATAAAGGAGATGAAGGTTTAGGTGGTAATAAGAAATGAGAAAAGGGCTTTGGTTTTAGTCTCTGAATCGTCAATGGCTCCTTCTTCAGATCCAATGCATGCCCAGAAACTGTACTGCTAGCAGAGAGTAGCATGGTTTGAACCATGGCTAGGTTTAGTGTGTGTTGTGTGTGAGAGAGAGGTTTGAGAGAGAGAAAGAGAGTGTGATTATATCTTGTATCAATGGAGAATTATTTTTCACAGTATTGTGTGTCTATATATTGCATTTAAAGAACTCCAATATTTTGTGAGAGTTTCTCTGTCACACAAATGATATGTTTGAGGATAGGGGTGGAAGAATTGTCACGGTGGAGAGAGTGTCCACGTTCTTGTATGATTTGGTTGGTGCTTTTGAAGTGGATATATATTTTATGGTGTTCAAGCTTAACAAAGTAATTATTTTTATGGATTTTATTTATATTTTCTACTTGCGTTCTTAATCAATTGAAGAATCGAGTTTTATTAGGGTTAATTCTTTTGCAAAACTTTCTCAAGAGCTAATCCTAGCCCCCGTTTGACATCTATTAATTTTTCATTCTCATTCTCATTTTCATTATTCATTTTAACCACCCATTCTCCAAATAAAATAATATTACACACAAATCAAAAACTTTTCATCACTTTTCCACCACACATTCTCACATCAATCACTATTCCAAAATTTTTCTTTTCCTAAAAATAGGTTTCAAACAGGGGCTAGTGTTGTCGAGAATTTTTCTATAGTATACTTCTTTTTGCACCTTCTCTACTCATTGGACTAGTTCGGAGTAGGAGCCCGTTCGGTAGAGATTAAAATCCAATTAAAATTAAAAATATAGCCATTATTGGTCTCACTCATCTAATAAAAGTCAACAATAGCGGTTAGTTTTTCAATTTTAATCCGATTTTAATCTCTACCGAACGGATACATTAATACGTTATATTTCAAAGAAGAGATAAATTGTATCAATTTACTTAATTAAAAACATTTTGACATTCTTAAGTCCACCCAAAATTCTTGACTCTTATGCATGGATCGACTTTTGTTAGACGGCCTTAATGTGAACTAATTTAAAGTAACGTTCTATATTGTGCCTCTTACATTTTGCAATAGAGATTGTGCCTAGCGAAACTTTTGTTTTCTTAGATTTAATTTTCTTGTTCAATATCGAGAAAATTCAAGAACTTTCTATACTGTACTAAAATAAATGCAAGTTGTTCATATATGGCTCACATAGGTGGTACCTCTTTGTCATTCTCAGCCATTTTTGATGGGTTGTACCTTTAAGAACCATCTACGAACTTAAGAAAGTTTTCACTCGACGTTGACCTATCGAGTAGTGTTAGGAATTTTTAGACCAAGCATTATAAAATTCGTAAGAGTAATACACGTGCCCTAGAATCAGCTTGGTTTGGGGACCAATCTTGCATATGCCAATTGCCAACCACTTGGTTTTGACTAGCAATTGTCTCACTATGGTTTTACTTATTACTTCGTGGGTCTAATTTGTAATTGGGAAAGAGGAATCAACCCTAATATCAAATATTTCAAGTATAGCCATTTCCATCCAAACAAAACTCATTTTTGAGGTAAACTATTGATGCAAAGTTATCTTGAAATTGGATTATGCCAATGTTATTTTACTACATAAAGACGGACATAGCTAAAAATTGAAACATAGCTTTGCTTGAGGAATGTCGGTTTCTATTGCAAAGACTCACGGTCAAAATAATTTACAGGTTAAGACGAAGAAATGGCTATACGGATCCAAATTTAATCTAGCACCTCGATAAACACTTTTTTCACCTCACCCAAAAAAGGGTGCTGGAAGGTGTAAAACCTTTGAGACATTGCGAGCTAATGGTAGCTCGTGCATGGTAAGACTGATTTATGCTGGTTTCCAAACCGTAAGCACCTCTAGAAACATCTCCACCACTAGTTCTCTATCCGCCTGTCTGAAAAACATTTCCATTTCATCTCTAACGTCATAAATCTTGCCAAAATCAAACAAATACGTCAAGCACCCTTTCTTCAACTTATCGAGCTCGTAAAGCCAAGCCTCTTGCAACCTCTCGAGGACATTTTCCGAATTAATATCTTCTAGAAGACTTTCTTCACAATTATCTTTCAACTCTACAATGTCATATTTGTTTGCTGCACCCAGCAAAGCCAATCGGTGTTTCCAGAAATCATCTTTGTTTATCTTTCCATAAAAGTAACTGATAAGGGCCATGCAAGACTCTCTCGACATATCTTCCATGTCAACTGTCGACGACTCTTTCTCCTTGAGGTCATTAAGGAACATGCTGTGGAACACCGGGGAACTTGCAGAAAGAATTGCCTTATGAGCTTGTAGTGTTCCATCGGCAGTGTTTATAGTGACATCAGCATGAATAGACTCGTCAAGCATGCGAGAGAGGCATCTGAGGGAGTTTTGAGTTGCTAGACATCTGAGAGTGTTTTGGGTTGCAGGATATTGCATTCTACCTTCACTGGAGCATATAGAATTACCTTCTCCACCCTAATTTCAATAGTAAGAGAGGACATGTTCCTTAATATGTAAAATGCTATCCGCAAAATGACGAGCCAAATGTACTTTTCCTACTTTCTGAGTATAATTATGTTAATGTAGACTTATAAGTTCTAACTACAGATAGTATAAAGCAACGTACATTTAGAGGGCAAATCTTGAGATCCAGAAACTCGACGTCAATTATAAAACGACCTTGAAAAGTAGTTTCAACAGGCCAGACAAAGTCATCACTTGTTCGAAGCAGTCTTTCGTGAACTGCAGAATAAAGCATCATGAATCAATTAGATGATTTTCATGCAGTGCAATTTAATCCAGTTAAAATTTACAAGGCATTATGATGTAGGTGTCATAGAGAGAGGCCACAGGCTGACAAGGATAGACAGTGAAGCAGCAGATTAAACATGAATACTTGCAAAAGACAACCAGCTATGAGCTTAAAAGTCGCAATTAGCGATGGCTATGCATTTCATTTTTTTGTCTTTTCCTGACAAGCCATGTCAATTGATTATGGTTTGTTGCAAGTGAGTTGATAATGAGTGCCCGGTATATTTTTCTTCCAGCACACTACCAAAACATGCTTCCACACAAATACAACAAGAAGAAAAAAAATAAGCTTTTTTCCCCAGTGAATTTAGGGTCAGCTACTTGGATCCCTTTCTGCCACTGTTTATTTCATTACTTGATCAACTTAGAAGACCTAAATCAACTAGATCCTTAGCAGCTACCACGGTCATGTTCGTTTTGGTCTACCCCTCCCTCTTCTAATATGCACTACCATTTGATGAATTTTGTGAGTGTTGCTGGATGAATTCTGGGCATCAATTGGCAGATCACCTGTAGTATTATGGACCAACTGAATGCCCAGAATAGAAGGTTCATCGCATCTCTCTAAATGTGACAATTTCAAAGCTGAGAAAAACGCTGGTAATTCAGAGCAATGAAGGTTAATGAACTTGTAGAAGACTTTTCCAGCCATTCGAGGTGGAGCGTACTTAAAAAGTTGAATGGCCAGCATATGAGGTTATAGGAAACATAGTTTGATATTTTCATTCGATAGAAGTATTTGATCAGGCTTAAAGGATCTACAAGGACTAACTTCCTAAAACAGAGAGATGGAACACCCTGATCGAAGCCTGAAAAACAGTGTCATCCGCCCCTGTTTGACCCCCCATTATTCCCCATTAAATTATAATTCATTTTTCGTCTCTTTTCATCAACTGCACATTCTTCAATAAAATAATATTACGCGTAAACTCAAAAACTTTTCCTTCTTATTTAACCATACATTCTCTAAAAAATTACTAATTATAATGTGGAATAATGGGGGCCAAAAGGGCGCTTAGTTCATTTCATGTATTTCAAAAAAACAATCCTCAAGGAGATATCAGATATCTAGGAGTTTATGTCGAGAAATTAATTTTCTAGAAACAAAGAAAACCATCTTTCTTGAACAACAAAAGTGTTTAAAACAGAAAAGACTTTATGGATAGGTACACAAAGAATGCATGGAATACATATGTTTCCATCAACAAGTTGATACACAACAGCCCCACAAAATATTCAGGGATTCCTATCACAAAAACCAACATGATATCAAATGTGGAATTTGCGTAGAATTCAAAAATGGGTAAAAATGTGAACATGACATGCTTGCTTTAACAAAAATATGAAAATAAAGAATTAAATTGTAACTGGAACAGGTATGTCAATAACTAAGTTTTGGTGGCCCCCTACTTAATATTATCAAGTATTTAAAATGAGTGATGCACACAGAATAGCTTCAATGTTATTGTCTTTCTCTTAATTCCTAAAGAATTAATCCTTTTCTGTGTAGGCATTATTGACTGTTGTATTTCTAGATAATTTGGCATTTAGCACATTTCTGGTACATTTATCATCGTCCCGAATCAAATTGAATATGCCAATATTTTTCAGTGAATTGTTTTCAAAATCGGATCATTGGTGAGGAACATTACAAACTGTCCAAAGAGTTAAGCAAACTTTACAATGTTACAAAGAGGTTCAGGACATTATAGCCATCCTTGGGTTGGACGAATTATCTGAGGAGGTTCGTTTAACCGTAGTTAGAGCACAAAAAATTGAGTGCTTCTTATCACAACATTCTTTTGTAGCAGAAGGAAGATAAGTTTTGTCTTGGCTTGGATTGTGTTTCGCGGTTTTTTAATTCGCCAACAATTAAAGAAAGGATCAGACGATTGTGTAAGTAACAAATCTCTTGAGACAAAGTTCCAAAAAAGGGTGTATTTGCTGGTGAAGATTTACAATTGGAAAACAGACAAAGTGCCTCCAAGGGGCGCAAGCACACGAGTACTGAAAGAAGGATTTAAATTTAGACTAAGAAATGAAAATTACATATTCTCTTATTGAGAGTTTTTGATTCGGGGGCCGTTTCTTTATGTCTTCACTTCCTTTTATACTCCCTTGATGATTGCTGAATGATGAAACCGCTTGGAACTACCTTTTCTTCATAACGATCGATTTGTAGCGAGGAGTTACCTCATAACTGTCGCCATTACTTTAGCCTTTTAACTGCCTATCTTAAGGTCGTGAGGCATGTTGAATTTGTTTAATAACTGCTTCCATAACTGCTGGATTAGTTTGCCATAATGCTTCAGATGTAATCCACCCTTAGCGACTTCGAAGGTTTGGGCGATAACTGGACCATCGCTCTGGACGACTGCATGGCCTTTTATTCACTCAGCCTCTGTGCGTTTTGTAAGCTTGGGCGATGGCGCTTCTTTATCCTTGGGCTTCTATAACTTAGGCCTTTATCTTAGACTCCCCCAATCGGGCTTCTCACCTTGGGCCTTTAAACTGATTCCTATTAGGCCTTTATCTTGGGTTCCTCGATTGGACCTCTCATTTTGAGCCTTTAGTTTTGAGCTGCATTTTTAGAGTGTGAGCAGATTGAATCCATTTTCTCCTACCTAATCCAGCTTATCGATTGCTTTAACTTGTCGAGAGGGAAAGAAAGGTTTAAGTGAAAAAAGATAATTGGCCTATGCATTCAAGAGAGAATTCCTATTGATTGAGTTGCCTACCCCGGGTCAATCAGTTTCACATAATTAATTTCTTTTTCTAGATAAATTTATTATTCTTGGATTTCTCGAGGTCTAATATCTAAATGGAATAGCAATTCCACAATGTTTATTATTGTGCCACTGTTATTCCACTTTATAAACGAGAGAATTTCCAAAGCTAAAATATCTGTTAATTTATTCAATGTTTCACAAATATTGGACGAATACAATACTTCACCATTAGTATTATTGCAAATTTTTTAAGCTTTCCTTTGCTAATAACTATTTACAAGTATATCAAACAATTATACAAAAAACAATCGAAACAATCAGATCATTGTAAAAATTCAAAAATGTCAACGATGGCCTATTTGAAGAGAATTTGAAGTAATCCAAATAGAATTAAATCTGAAATCAACAGTAGAAAAATCAAGAATAAAATCAATACTTGGAGAGATATATGGTCTGCGATTAGATCCGGAGGTGGTGACACGTAGGACGAACCGCGCAACTGGCGGCTGCTCTTTTGATACTATGGACAACTCCGGGAAAAGGCGAATGTGCATGTATCGATTTTTCTCTACTGACAAGTGCCTAACATTTCAGTAAATCATCAAGAAAAGTACAATAAACACAATTCAGTTAAACATATAATCATATATGCATACTCTAAATGTGATTGTTTATAAAGTGAAGATCGTACCAATTCCATATGCCGATTTTGAACGGGTCGGATCTTTTGTAAGTGGTGGCTGCCCCGAAGTTTTCGATCCTCCACTGAGCCAGTTTTGCTATGGTTTCCACTTTCAAGTCCGCCATTCCTCCGCCGTTCGCGCGTGATTTCTGTGTTAAGCCTACCGGGAAGAAACTTTCAGGTCAAGTCCGTCTATCGGATGAGCCGGAGGGGAAATGTGTGGGGGTTTGACTCTGCTAGTAATTTCTTATTTTAAAATAAAAATTACTTTTTAATATGAGAAAGTAAATTACATGGTGGAGCGAGTCTCATGTTAGCAAATTTATTGGATTGGATGGATCAAATCAACCAACATCTTCTTGACTTGGGCTTCATCCACTAAATCCATCTTGCCCATTTCACTCTCTCTTTTATACGAGGTAAGTCCATTCATACTTAGCTCTGTTTGTCCACCGTTAATTCAAAATATTATTTGCTAAAGTAAGATTTTCACCGCACATTCACCAAATAAAATATTTTACAAACAAACCAACAAAGTTACTTTAAATTTCGACCACACGTCCTCCAAAAAATACTATTCATTACATCATTTCTCTCACAATAATGGAAGACAAACACACCCTTGATGTACATACTATAAATCAAGTCAAATGACCTCTCAACCTTCGTCCTTGCACTTAATAATTAGATTGTCAAAGTGCAAATAGTCATCGTATTTTTATTGTAATAGTGACATTATCATCCTAGCAGTGTGTTGTAACATACATGTTATGTCTAAGTAGATAGAGAGGTGATCGAGATTCTATTTCAACAAATGCAAAAACTACAAGTTGAAATCATGTCGTGACCACATGTAAAATCGTCAAACTGAAGCAACCATAAAGGGTAGCTTAATTGGTCAGGTTTTGAGTTTGCTCTCCAATGATCACTATTTCGAATCCCCTCAGGGCACTGAGGTACCCGACTGTAAACTTCAGGGCCCCATGGAATTAGTCGAGATGCACGCAAGTTGGTTAGGACATTCACGATTATCAAACAAAAAAAAATCGTCAAACTGAAGCGTAAAAATCTATTTTCAGTTTGACCGCAAATTGTTCGCCAATGAAGGCTACTTATTTCGTCTTAACTTCGTCTATTATATAAATATTATAAAAAAAATTAAAAATATTGACATAATAATAAATTCGAATAGGCTATAGAGAAATAATATATTGAACCGAGATGGATCCCACCCTTCACAAAATTCCAACCAACCGGTGGATCGGTGTGAATTGGACCGCGCCGGCCCCAGCATTCTCATGCCACTAGGCACTAGCTACTTGTATTTGACTTTTTCTAACCCATTCAAGTCCAAAGTAAAAGTCAAATAATTCCAACAAAAAGGACAAATCAACTCACAACCCATACTGACCGAATCCACAGCCCTAATCTACATATTCAAGCTCATATTGGGGAAATATTTGGGGAAAGCAGAAGAGAGATTCAGAAGGAAGCGAAGCCATGGCAGAAGCATCGCTGAGTGGTGGCAGCAAAGAAGCACCGAAGATAGTGTGGAACGAAAAGGATAAGAAATTCGAGACAGAGGACAAGAAAGCTTATCTGGAGTACGAGGTTAGGGGTGGAGGCAAAATTATGGACATAATTCATACATATGTTCCATCGAGCAAGAGAGGTTTAGGACTCGCTTCTCACCTCTGTGTCGCTGCACTGTCTCATGCTCAGACACACTCCATGTCGATTATTCCCACTTGCTCTTATGTCTCTGTAAGTTTCCTTTTCAAAACTATTACTTTTTACATTTATTAGAATGTTTTGATATAATCTGAATAGGGATCGATTAAGTAATGGAGAAAAATATTTGATCTAGCCGACCGCTCGAGGCAAAGTATGCTTTTGTAGTGAATGTCAGAACATTTGTTGTTGATTGATGAAGAACTCATGTGGGAAGAATTTAGTTGAAAATGATTCATGGCGCAATTTAAGAATTTGAGAAATAATTATTACAAGACATTTAAGAATGTTTGGATGGATTATTTGATGGAATTGAACAGTGATCGAGAAAGTAATGGAGAAAAAAATAATTAATCTAGTCGACTCCTAATTTATTAGAAACAAGCAAGCAAAGTATGCGTTTATTATTGTTTGTAGTTAATGTTAGAACAATTGTTATTGATTGATGAAGAACTCGTGTGGGGTGAATTTAGTCGCAATTTTAGATTTTTCAACTTTGAATTTGATATTTATAAGACATTAACGAATGTTTGGATGGATTATTTTTGCATAATTAAGAATGTTTGATGGAATTTGAATAGGGATCGAGTAATTAATGGAGAAAAATGATCGATGGAGTCGACCCCTAATTTATTAGGAATAGGCAAAGTATGCTTTTGTTGTTGTTTGTAGTTAATGTTAGACCAGTTGTTCTTGATTGATGAAGAACTCGTGTGGGATGAGTTTAGTTGAACATGAATCACGTGTAAACTTAGAGCTTGTTTGGTAGACGTTAAAATCGGTTTAAAATTGAAAAATTAGTGTTATTGTTAACTTTTATTAGACGGGTGAGACTTAATAACGATCATATTTTCAATTTTAATTGGATTTTAATTGTTACCAAACAGACTCTTAGGAATGTTCGACTATGAATTTGAGAATAATTATTAACATAAGGGCAACGTTACATGTACATAATTTTTTTTTACCTAATATTTTACATATACTCACATTAGGGTGTGGGGACCACATTTTTGAAAGTTTTTTATTCACGCGAGCCTTACGCATATGTGAGAGGGTGTAACATTTTCGATAAGAAAAATTCAGTACAAGTAGTTTTATAACTATGTAAACTTAGGAACTCGTGATTATATCCCAATTGTATGCTTCCTCTCAACTTACTTGTGTCTTTTTTCATTTTTTGTTTCATGTTGGATATGGATGATTTACTCTCTTTGTTTTTATACACTTAAGGGTGTGTTTCAGCCACATTATTTTAAAAGAATATATTCTGAAATAGTAGATTGATGGAGAATTTGTGGTTGAAAAGGAAGGAAAAGTTATTGATGTGATGGAAAATATTATTTTATTGAAGAATTTGTGATTAAAAATAAGTAGAAGAATGAAAATGAAAAAAATAATATATACCAAACAGGAGCTTATATGAGATTTTGTGTGTGCATTGTTGAACTCACCGTCCGATACTATTTCATTTGGCAGGACACTTTTCTTCCTCGAAACCCATCTTGGAATTCGGTTGTGTACACAGACGATGTCAAGTCTAATATTTGATGTCGGATTATGCCACATTAACGTGGAGTTATATTTGTGTTTCTTTACCGAACGTTTTCTTGTACTTGTGTTTTATGTAATGTTATCTCTGAACAATTACATTATGTTACCTATCTTCAATTAAATTACTTGGATTAGAGATTGCTCTTCTTGGTTCAATAATTGTTTCATCATTCTTGTGTAAAGAACAAACGAATTATGTTTTGAAAATGTCACCCTGACCATAGTACAGAATGGTATCAAAGAAAGGAAAAGAAGATGGAATTCACAACTTTTATCAATTTCAACCATATATTTCATGATGTGAACTCAAACAAGAATTGATCTTGGGAACCCACGAACAAGATGGAACCAACCCAAAAAAACTAGAGATCAGTCAATCACGTCGCGCAAGATCAACCCGGCCCGTTGTTCGACTCGTATCAAGAACCGAGATGAAGCGTAAGAAATCCGACCCGTTGATTATCCGGAACAAGAACCGTGAAGTGGGAACGCCACAAAAGAATTACGAAACATTTTGATAAGTTCAAGTTAGAACTTTAAACCACTAAGAACACGAAAGAATACAACTCTTAAATTTAATTTAATTTTCTCAAATAATCAAAATCTTCTTTTCAAATAATAATAGATCATATTTATATGAAACTATGAAAAACCCTAATTTAGTTAGATAATCTCGTACTTAATTAAAATATATCACAAAAAATGTGAAAAACATGGTATTTAAATCAAACTAGAAAACTACTAAAAAAGATAAAATTCTCGCCAATTTTTTATATTATTTTCTGCCAACTTGTTCTCAGCATGTTTATGTGCGTCCGCAAGCCCAAAAGTATCATGCACCTGCTTAGCCTTGTGCAGAATTTTGTGACGATTCCGAATTGTACTCATCGGTAAAAATGCGACACTCAAGCTGAGAATTATGCCCATTTTAATCCACGCTTCTCGTTTTTTTTTTCAAATATTTTTCAAACCTTGAATCCAACTCGTTTCGACTCTCGAGCCCTTCACGAAACTTGAACATTTGATTGTCAACTTCACGCATCTGAACTCTATTACTTGAACCCTTGACTCGTGTAACCTGACTAAGTGATTGCCTATCCCGAATCATTTCATTTATTATTTTTTATTAAAATCTATTAAAATTCTAATTTTTAACTAAACTCAAAACTAACTTTACTCCTATCTAGATCTTCGAATGGATCCTATTCATGTATAGAACAAAAATAGAAAGTGGCTCTAGTGACGACTAATTTATCACGATTTAAAGTTTAAGCCATTGTTTTCAAACTCATATTAGACCGGACCAGATCGGGTTCAACCAAAAAAATCCAGTCTGGTCCCAACATGAAAATCGAATGTAAAATATTGGTACAAAACCCAAAAAACCGTCCGATTTGCCCAAAAAACAGTGAATCGATCGCTGTTTATCTGGATTTCACAAATAATATGTTTATAAAAAAATTATAGTATGAAGAAGATGATGCCTAATAGCCACTGTTGCTTAGGGATGGCAAACAGGGCGGGTCGGGGCAACCTTCCCTGCCCTCGCTCTTCCCCAGCCAAGCATTTCCCCGTCCCGTTACCCGTTTAAGATGGGGCGACGAGGCAAGACCCTTGTCCCGTTTACTACCTCGTTTAATTTTTATTTTTTTTTTATAATTCATTTTATTACCCTCATTTATTAGATTTGGACAATAATATATTTTTTAATACTTATTTTTAAAAGTTAAATTATTCAAATATATTTGGTAAACTAAAACTTTTATTGTTTGTCATATTTCTTAGATAATTTTAGTTGTCATTTTCTATCAGAACTAATGAAATTTCGTGAAATTTTATATTTAAAGTATTGAATTCTAAAAAAAAAATCAAACGGGACGAGACACCCGTTACACGTCCCCGCCCCAAACCCGTCTCAGGGCAAAATTCTTCTCCCCGTCCCCGACTCAAAGAATCGATTAAGCGGGTAATCTTCGCCCCGTTCGGGGCAGGGTCCTGCTAGTATCGAATTTGTCGTGTTTTTTGCCATTCATACTGGAGCTCCAATATCTTTTTGATAAGCCCTTGTAGAAGGGTTTAGTCAAAACATTCAAAACAAAACCAAAACCAATTTTAAGCAATACGCGTATTTAAATAGATAAATATAAGTACATATACTTGTATGTATGTATAAAGCCAAGATAGGAAGAAAAAAAAAAGGGAAAGAAAGAAACTGATAAATTTAAGAATAATCTTACTTGTACACAAATGAATTATATGTGCATATTTTTATGTGGGTATAGAGAGAATGGAAGAGAAGACAAGGCGCCACAGACATTATTGATTCTGAACTTCTAGTGCATTTTATTTCAGGGTTTGGTTAATAACTATGTTTTGGGCCTTTTGGCCCATTTACTTAACCACAATGTAAAATTGCTAAATTAAACATGGATTTTAAAATACTACTTAAATCAATAGAATTTTAAATAAAGTATATGATGCGAAAAAATATCGATAGCCCCGAGCTAGAGCTACTTGTCTCGAACTCAACCTATCCCAATTATGCTAGTTCCAAGGTCAGGTTCGATTTCTAGGTCGGGTACTTGTTGATGTCAGGCTACATGAGCTTGTGTGGTCTCATCGACGTCATCTCGTACCTTCTAAAACACTAATCATATTTTTATTATGACTCTCCATGAATTTCACCCTTATCCAAACTACTTACCTACTACAATTTGGTTTAAACTCAAATAGAACACTTTGAATATGACACAAACACCTTTTATGTTGGGGATAAAAAATTGCAAGCAAGTTGCCGCATTAACTCAGTTGCTGAGTCAAAGAAATTTGCATTGAGTACCAGCATCGCATAATGGTTAATAGTAGACGCTCAAACTCGAGCTCCTCCCCACGTTCCGGGCATAGGTGATGTTAGAACCTCACGCATACCTCGCACGACCTCGGGCTCGAGATTAGTCACAATGGATTGCAATGAAATTGCCAAGATCATTCAAGATGAGATCACGGCTGGTATGCTTCAGAATACTCAGGCGACAACGGGATTCATCCCTAACACCCCTTTTACCCCGAAATCTTGTCATACCATTTGCTAGATAGATTTAAATATCCTCAGGTGAAGGAATACGACGATACAGCCACCTCGAGGAGATCTCTCCCAAGGCCTTGAAATGCTACAACCTCAAAATTTATTACAAATAGCCGGCTACGCCCCCAGGTATCTAGGTTACTTAGTTTTTTCCTTTATTTTTTCTGTTTGCATTATGTTAGGTTTAAATTCTTTTGGTAGTTTTTAGCTCGGACTTGTATGCCCTTAGGTTGTTTTCCTTTCAGAGGCGTATGCTCCCATGTACATTTACATTATTTTACAGACATTTTAACAATTAAAAACTTGCCCTGAACAACTCTGTTTAGCGTTTACTTTTACTTAGAGTAAGGTCGTGCTTCGTACATGTAGCTAATACTTCTACTTAGCGTAAGGTTGTGTTTCGCACATTCAGCTAATACATCTACTTAGCGTAAGGTCATGCTCCGCACATGCAGCTTATACTTATACTTAGCGTAAGGTCGTGCTCCAGACATGTAGCTAATACTTCTACTTAGCGTAAAGTCACGGAGCTTAGCGTAAGGTCGTGCTCCACGCATGTAGCTAATACTTCTACTTATCGTAAGGTCGTGCTTCGCACACGCACATGCACACGCACACGCACTCTACTGCTCGAGGTTCTGATGACCCGACCTTAATATTTCCCAATATCAAATTATGACGAGCTCAAGCTGGTGTTCACCAACCGCAAATGAGCCTTGAGACTCGAGTAAAAAAAAAAGAAAGAAAGAAAAGCCCGAGATTTCATATTGAACAAAGAAATCGAGCTTGTTGGCCAAAAATTAGTCAAGTAAAATGCTCAAACTACATATAGATTACATATTGAACAAAGAACTCGTGATTGTTGGTTAAAAACCTGGTCAAGTAAAATGATTGAGCTACATATAGATTACATATCGAAAAAGAACTCAAGCTTGTTGGCCAAAAAACTGGTCAAGTAAAAT
>CAIGRO010037607.1:0-15348 GCA_903798355.1 Fraxinus baroniana | reverse complement strand
TTCTTGATCGGCGGCCTTTGCCTCCTAACGGTGTGCTCTGTGTGCAGGTGATGTCCACATGGAGGGGACGCGGTGGGATGCTGTTGGGTTCATTTTTTGGAGTCAACAGATTCAAAAAACAACCATAGGCCATAGTTACTTTTGCTTTTGGTAAACAACAACCGAAATCAATTGAACAACCATATTGATTATTGAAAACTTATTTCTATTGCTTGCAGAGTTGCAGTGCATACTACATAGTGCATACAGAAATGCTCAAAGTCTCAAACCGAAGAATCATTCCACAGAATCACATACAAACAGGGTTGGAGAAGCCAAGCAAAAATTATTCAATATGATACCCAAACAGCCGAAAGGTGGGTGAAGCCCAGCAAAAACATGATCAAATAACAAAGTCCAAATAAGAGAGAAGCACAAATTAAAACTTCAATAAGTGAAGAATAGCTGTAAACGAGAGTTCTTACATGTTTCCCCCTTTTTTTTTTTGGAGAAATGTAACACTTTTCTTTTGACTCCTTGATACTAATCCTTTTCTCGTAGCCTCCAGGAACCCTTTCGGATAAGATTTAAAATCGGTATAAAAAAGAAACAATGCAGCTTGTCCGTGCGGTGTGTGAGACTGAGATGTTGATTAAAAAATAATTATATAAGTTATACAAACCTGGTGGCTGAAACCTAAATTCGTTTGGTGTTTGTGGAGAAACTGCGCCGTTGATGGGAATTTTTTTCTCCTTGTCTGTCTTCTCAATCTTGCCTCTGTATTCTCAGTTCTTCTTCTAGAGGAGATTTTTCATTTTTGAACTTTGAAGAAACTGTTAAAGGCTGAATTATTGTTGGGTTGTGGGTTATAAGGCTTTCTTCATGTTTGGGTTGTGGCCTGCGGGTTTGGGTGCCAGGTTTGGGCTGGGGATTATGTTTAAAAACAAAAAAAAAGAGGGGAAAGATTGGGCCTCTTGAAATGGGCCTAAAGGGCGTCCTTAGTAGCTAGGCGCGGCTAGGGACGCCTTGACGCACATTAAGCAGTCAACATTGTCGTTGACCGCTTAATTCTCGTTTAGGCTGAAAGCGAAGCATTTTTATCATGCTTCGCGCCTAGGCGCGCTTTTTAGAACACTGTGATATGTAGATGCGGGTTATCTCTTTGATGCACATAATGTTAAATCACAAATTGGATATGTGTTTACACGTAGATGAATAGCTATATCATGAAAATTTGTAAAGCAATCATCGACAGCAACATCCTCAAATCATTATGAAATTATTGCAATCCACGAAATAGGTCAAGAATACAAGGAATATGACCCATCATATTCAAGTATCATGCGGATTAATTTCAACAAAAAATAGCCCAACAATTTTATATGAAAATAATGCAACTTGTATTGCACAACTCGTAGGATGTTATATCAAAAGTGACAGGATGAAGCATATTTCTCCAAAAATATTTCATACACATGAGTTTTGAAAGAATGTCAACATCGATGTTCAACAAATTCGTTCAAGTGACGATGTGGTTGATTTATTTACAAAAGCACTGCTTACATCTACATTCAAGAAGTTAGTTCACGAGATTGGAATGCGTCGACTGACGACATCGATGTTCAACAAATTCGTTCAAGTGACAATGTGGCTTATTTATTTACAAAACTACTGCCAACATCTACATTCAAGAAATGATTCACAAGATTGAATTGCGTTGACTCGAAGATTTTCAGTGATCAACATTAGGGGAGTAGCTGTACTTTTTTTTTCTTCACTTAGATTTTATCCACTAGATTTTCCTAGCAAGGTTTAATGAAGTAGCATTTATCTTTAATACTCCAAAATAATTGTACTATTTTTCTTTCGTTTGATTTTTGTGTCCCATTGAATTTTTATCAAATAAGATTTTAATGAAACATATATTTTGTAATGTGTCATTTAAGGAGGAGTATTGTAAATAGTAAATTATTGACGAATGACAATTGTACCCCTGCAACCCTAAAAATTATTATCAAATGTATCCATAATCATTCCCCATAAAAGTACAAGGCTTTAGTTCTCATCATAATACACACAAGTCTATTGACTTTTATTCTCTCGTTAAATTTTTAATACATTTTTTTAACCACATATTATTTAATAAAATAATATTTACATGTAAATCAAAGTTTTTTTATTTTTATTTTTTTTAACCACACATTTTCATAAAAATTACTATTCCAAAATACATTATTTTCAAAAATCTGATTATGCCTCCGTTTGGTGAAGATTAAAATCAATTTTTTAGTAGATTTTGATAGAAGTTAATGAAATGTGTAATTGAAAAGTCGTGAATCCTATAAAATATGTGGTTGAAATTAATTATCTACTTTAATTTAAATTAAAATTCGAATTTTAATTTCCACCAAACAGAGATTATAATGGGCTCAGGCATACCTTCTTCATTTTATTTTTTTATTTTTAGTATTTTTTTAAGTTAGAGGATGTTTTGCTACCACATATCTACTATTTATAGTAAAATACTAAAATCAAATCATTTCTTGCTAGAAGAGAGTGCTTATCTTCTTCTTCTTTTTTTTTTTTGCCACCGGCCCCTCAGTAACTGGCGTTCTTCTTTTTCTTTTTTTTTTTTGCCACCGGCCCCTCAGTAACTGGCGAAGGTAAACCGCGGGTTATGCCCAAGTTGACCAGGGTTCAAGCACCTCTTATGCTCCGGCCCCAATGGAGTCTTCTTCCATGGTTACTACATCACCAAGCTGCTCCAACCAATATTGATTATTACATCACTCAGCTGCTCCAACCAGGAATTGAACTCTCCACGCTGAGATTGTAAGCTCAGCAATGCCATTCCTTTGCCAACTTGGATGTGCCTTGGGGGACGAGAGTGCTTATCCTTTGTCCGTCTGTAGTTTGTCAAGGATTTGAATTGTTCGGAGTAGTGATGGTAATTTGGGAAAATTTTATGGTCTAGATCACCCTTAAGGACACGATGAGGTTTATATGTATTTTTTTCTTTTCCAGTAAATTATAGGATAATTTGGGAAATTGGATAATATGGAAGGTAATTAGTCTAGTAAAAAATAAAAATACATTATTGAATAGTGTTTTGACCTCATTTCAACCATAAATTATTTAATAAAATAATATTACACGCAAATAAAAAAATTCTTATTTTTTATCCACACGTTTCTCATCAATACACTATTCAAAAATGCATTTTTTTTTTATTTTTTATTTTTACAAAAATGGGGCTCAAACAAGTTCTTAGATTTGGACATAAAAAATTGGACTACGTTGATTTTAAGCAATTTTTAATTTTTTTTAAATAAGTAGACATTTGTAGTAAGCGGGATTCCCGTCCTGAAATTTTTCCTCCGTTCTGTTGGGTGGGGCGCTATGGGCTCCCGTTTTTCAATTCAAATTGTTATCCGTAAGTAGGTGAATAGAGATCTAGGCTTTGTATTTTTTGATTTAAAAAAAATAGGCATTTAGCAAATTTTGATAAAAACTTGTGAATCGTGTAGTTAAAATTATGATAAAATTGTGAATTTCACAAAATATATAATTGAAAATAAATTTAAAGAAAAAAATAAGTTTTACAAAAGAGGAAATTACACGCGTACTCCTTTTTCAATTTTTCATTTCATTAATAAGATGATAGAATTTTTTTTTCAAAAATCAGGTGGACCCACCCACCCACCCCATTCCATCCCACCCTAACTCTATTTCATTTTCCACCCCCTCTAACCATAATGTGGCTTCTATAACACAAACCCAAAATTTCAACATGCCCATATGGTGTACGTTGATTGACACGGTCGCTACCACCTTCTCCGGCACCTTTGTCACCACCTTCCTCTTCGGCATTGTCACATTCACCTTCCTCTTCGGGTACACGCATATTTATCTATTTAACCCATCTCATCCAATTCAAATCTCTCATATGCTAAATTCGCGGTTCATTACCTAGTTGGTCACTAAACTCTGAGTGAGGTTTGCAGTGAATCACTGAACTTCAAAAGTTTTTCCATTAGTCATTGAACTTTATATAAGTTCCCCATTAATCATTAGTGATGGATGAGATTATATTTTGTAAAGTTTAATGACCAATGGGATTTTTTTATTTGAAATTCTCAGTAATGTATGATTACATTTGTAAAGTTCAGTAACTAACGAGAAAATTTTTGAAGTTCAGTAACCTCTTGTAAACATTACACAAAGTTCAATGACCAATCTGGTGATTTATCAATCTTTGTATTTTTATAATCTTTTTCTTTCTTTTACTTTATTTCTGTACTTCCATGCCACAATGTTATTCTTCCTAGCATCTTCAAACTTAGAAAAAAAATAGCATTTATCCCAAGTGTGACCAGCAAGAATGTATATTGACTCTCTTGGATCAAAGAGGTCCATACAATTAACTATTTTAGAAGATAACCCCTTCAAAATTGGTCTCTTATTACATTTTTAACTAAGAATTTAATAAATTTTTATATTCAAGCGTGTTTAGATGAAAAGATGATCGGAACTGAAATAGCAATGGAAGTGTCATCTATTGATTTTTTACAAATGTAGCCCTCGTTTGGACCCTATTATTCCACCTTATAATAAGAGAAGAAATAGTAAATAGCATAAAATGTCCATACCTTTTAATGTTGCAAAACGTCCATATCTTTTATTTATTTGTCATTTTCACCCCCACCTTCCACATTTCATTGTGCAAAAGGTCCATTTCAACAATTTTCCAAATAAAATGACGATTTTCCCCTCATATTCGAATGAAACAAAAGAAAAAAAAAAGTAAAAAATCAAAAACTAATTGCAACCATACTTCCAATCTTTTAAAAAACGTACAAACGAATCCTAAATAAATTAGAAAAAAAAATTCATTGGGTGGAGAGATCTTGCAAGGTTAGTGGGCGGAGATTCAGAAATAATTTTTATTTATTTATTTGTGATTCGTTTGTATGTTTTTTAAAAGATTGGAAGTATTGTTGCAATTAGTTTTTTATTTTTTCATTTGAATATGATGATAAAATCGTTATTTTATTTGGAAAATTGTTGAAAGTAACCTTTTGCGCAATGAAAGGTGGAAAGTATGGGTGAAAATGTCAAAAAATAAAAGATAGTGATGTTTTGCACAATGACATTAAAGTGTAGAAACATTTTTGTGCTATTTACCCTTAGGGTGTGTTTGATAGTCTAGAAAATTAGGTAGAAAAAGAAAATATTTTCCAATTTTAGCCAATTAATGGTGTTTGATTGCAAAAATTTTCTTAGCTTTTGTTTTTCCTACCTTTTCTAGGTACAACCATTTTATACACATTTTCTTGATTTTGTTTTCCCACCTATTAGGTGGGAAAGCAATTTCCATCCTTTTTTTTTTCAATGGCAAAAAATTCTATCAACTATTGTAAGAAGAATTTTCACTTTTGTTGACAATATGTAAAATAAAGCCAAACAAATACTAAACTTTGATGGAAAAAATGATTTTTTAAGGAAAAAAGTTTTTTGTTGTTTTACTTTTTGGCAATGGAAACAAATTTTATAACCAATTGTGGAAAAAATTATCACTTTAATTGATAATTTCCATAAAAAATGAAGTCAAACGGACACAAAACTTTCAATATTTTTCAGGTGAAAAATTATATCAATCAAACACTATTAATTATAATTTACAGTAAAACAAATTCTAAACAATTCAATTCCTAGAAAAATATTTTCTTTCCACTAATTTTTTACATTTGCAATCAAACGGACCATAAAGAGAAATAATAAATTTTTGGAAAATGTGGTTAAGAGAAGATATATATTTTTTTTAATTTACGTATATTATTTTATTGAATAATGTATAATTTCGACGGGAGAAAAATAAATAAATTATAATTGCGTAATCACGTCATTTCACATTTTCGCTTCAGCAATCGACGCCTTCTGCTGCCTGTATTTTCTCCTCCATTGTCATTCGGATCCCCGTGTCCAACCTGACCCGTCTCTCGAGGTCCTTATCTCTTTCTTTTTCTCCTTTGTATCAATTTTCACCATTAATCTAGATTTACTGGTTAGGGTGGAGGTATATGTTTTAATCTTTACGTGATGTTTAATTCTATTGTGCCTTTTGATTTTTTAACGATTCATTATCATTTATTACACCTATTCGGTTATTCTTAGGGTTTCTGATTCAGCGTTAATTCGTGATTCGGCTTGGTTTCATCAGTTGATTTTGGATAAAATAATGCTTTTATAAGCTAGCGTTTTTTTCCCCTAGCACATAATATGTTTTAAATTTGTTTTGCATATAACTTTTTTCTGTACAAGCATGTATAGCACAGCTACGGATCTGAGTTCCATTGTCCTCTTTTTTGGATTTAAAGTTTCTTCTAAGCGACGAAAGGACAAAAAAAAAAAAAATCTACTTCCCTAGTATATGAAATAATATTTAATTTCTCATTCATTGTATTTTGCGAATTTCATAAATTGCTTTCACATTAATGAGTTAAATATTTCAATGGCCACTGAACTTTGGATTACGTCACGACTTACTCACCGAACTTCATCAAGCATCCCATTAGCCATTAAACTTTGCTCTATCTCGCTCCATCACTCACCGATGGAATCCGTCAGTAGAACTGCTTACGTGGATGACGGAAAAATGACGTGGTCGGTTAAATGTGTCCACATAGGAAATTAAATACCAACGTGCGCTCCATCTCACCCTCAAAATCATTTATAACACCTTATTGCTGTTCAGGTGTTCTTTAAGGAGCCTATTTACCTAAATTACGACAAGATTTCAGGAGCAGAAGAATTGGAAGATTGGTATGTAGAAAAACACAGCTTACAACAATCCTCTAACTCGTTGCAGAAAATGGAGATGAAATGTTTGAAGCACTTAATCGAGATCTTTGGAAACACCAGTTGAAGCTTATCGCGATGAATTTTATGAGGAAGAAATTTGTTTGCTAAAAATTTATCAGATTTACAAAACGATTTAAAAACTTGAATACGAATTACAACGGGTTCCGATTCTTGCAAAGAAAGTAGTTTTTGCCATTCAACCGCCGTTGCCATTGTTGTTCAATGAGGCTGTGAATGAATTTGTAATTTTTTCTCTTACGTGTGGCCAATTTTTTTTCAAAACTATTGTAACCAATCTTCCTAAAATGGGGAAAAAAGTCGCCAGGATTAGAAACAAAACTCAGTTCCAAATCCTTTTTTTTATAAGCTCATTGAATTGCTTCGCCTCTGCATCCTCCTCCGCATCCTCGCCGTAATACTGTCTTCTAGTTGGTTTTCAGCCAAACGCGCCTTACCCATTAAATTTAAACACGCGTTTCTCCCTGTGAAATCAAAACAACTTCAATTTGGGGGAAAATCTTAAATCTTGCAATAAAAATTCTATCACGCCCAAGATGAGATGAAGATGGAGATGATCCATGATTTGTTGCAGACACCAAAGAAGTTGCTTAAGATGCAGAAGATTGTCTAGAATTTCTCTCTTTTGAAATTGCACCGAGAAAGGAACACAATGTTTTTTGAAAATCTGCTACTGTGGAAGGAAGAGGATTTTGTTGGATTGGAAGAAGATGTTCAGAGAATTTGGGGCATAGGGTTACAAATGATTTTGGGGGCGAGCCCTTGGCATTTAATTTCCTATGTGGACACATTTAATCGGCCACGTCATTTTTCCGTCATCCACGTAAGCAAATTTATTGACGGATTCCATCCGGTGAGTGATGGAGTGAGACGGAGCAAAGTTCAATGGCTAATGGGATGCTTGATAAAGTTCGGTGGGTAAGTCGTGAAGTAGTGCAAAGTTCAGTGGCTATTGAAACATTTAACTCCACATTAATCGTCGCAGACCCCCACTTGATGTTAATTTTAGTAACTCTAGACGTGATAAATCTGTTCTATGAACACCTATCATTCTATATTTTGGTCTTAGCATCCGGGAGGTTCTTTTTTGAGTTGCAATATTAATTTGTATAATGCTGCATTAAATTGCTATTATTAGCTTGTGTGCGTGTGACAGAGATGTAATGTTACCTCTAAGCTTAGGATTTGAGTTCCGTCTTCCGAGGCTAGCACCCCAGCTTTTTGACGGGCGGCAGCTGAGTGTTCATTCCGTTAGCCTACGCTTTTTGTCACCGGTCTTCTTCTTTTTCAATACCCTAGGACATTTATGGGGTTTTTGATTATTTTAAACACAAAGCAACCTTAAGATCTAGAAACTAGAGAAGAAAAGAAGTGAAGACTTTTGACCTAGCCTTCTACTATTAAAGCGTGATAGCCCCTTGTGAAGTTTCAACTTCTCAATGGAAATATGGTGAGGAGACTTGTGACACACAACTTTAATTTATTTCTTTTATATTTTTCTCGCCATCTTTATGTTTTTATTCTCCTTCTCCAACTTTTTCTGAAGTCATAGGCAAAACACCTTCACACCGAATTTCGCCTTTTAAAAACTGCTAAACATGTAGAAATATGGCTTTACATGTTCAGTTTGAGACGTCAAAGTTTTACATGACACAAGTCATCGTGCTAAAGGCCTTTCTTCCTGGTGCAAATAGAATGGCTTCACACTGCTTTATTCTTGTAATTTTCTGTGACTTCATGAGGATTATATGATATATGGGCAGCATTGAATTTACAGTCAATGTCATGTTTTGAGTTTTTTGTTTCATCAACTCAAGAGAGACAAGTAATGTTGTTGGAGCAATACGTGGGAATAAGACAATTGCTGCTTTTTACGTCTCTTCTTTTTGTCTTTTCTAATACAGTTTCTTCTGAAAAAAATTTCTTGAATTTTCTGGTACAATTTCTTCTAACCTTTTAATCATATGCCCTCCTGATATTTCCCCCAACTCATTTCAGATTGTGTCGGCTCTGAATTTTGTTATATCCTATACATTGAAGTATAACTGCTGCCAATGGACAATTCTTTAGCAAGGCTGAAGCTTTTGGCTCCGGTGAATAATCAAGACAACATTCATGGAATATCCCGATACTGTATTTTGCATAATAATATGGGTTACTGGTGGAAGAAAGCATAAGCGGAAATGATTCAATTTCTTTATTTGAGGACCTTAATGACATACTATAGAAAATGTTGTTGTCTCGATGACACAACAACGAATAGCTACCTATTCAAAGTTTGCACCCCTACCTACAATAGCCAACACTGTATAATTTACTCATATAAAGGTTTAGTGGGCTATGAGGCGTGTTTGGTATGATTTAAAATCCATTTAAAATTGAAAATATAGCCGTTATTGGGTCTCACGTCTAATAAAAGTCAACAATAACATCTAATTTTTCAATTTTAATTCGATTTTAATCTCTACCAAACATGCCCTCAATGGCATTTGGAAAAGTTGTTTTCCTTTTTCTCTTTTCTGTTTCATATTTCACTTGTGATGGGTGCCATTCGTCCAAATTATTCACAACTTCAAACTGTTGTCATGGGTGTGTGTGCGGGTAATAGAATCACTTTCGTATATTTGGATGACATGTCTTGAAAAGGGATTTTTTAAATGGTTTGTTAGTAGTTACATGTGATGTATATATCAAGAGATGCTTGCATGCTGTGGATGTGATTGGACGGTATTTTGTTGAACTAGGGAATTCAGCAGGTGCTGGTGTCCAATTCTCTAACCGATGTACGGTGGTATTGTTTGCTGAAAAATGGCAATAGTTGTGTGGGAATCTGGTGTTTAAATCATGAAGGATAAAGTAAACATTTCCTGGGACTCACTGATGCGGCTTTGGGCGTGGTTGTGGTGGACAAGGAGGTGGCAGCACTGTGGTGTTGGTGATATTTTTCCAGGTAGTCGGTGGTTTACTGAGTGGTGTGGATTTGAAAATGAGCTTAGAAACCGGAGCAGGAGCTTAATGGCTCGAAAGATGCGTACTGAACGTTATTCTTACCGCGATGCACCATATAGATGGGACTCACCTCGGGGTTTCAGGTTATCTGGTCTCTATTCATTCATCTGTCCATAACTTACCTAGAAATTGTACATGTTGGTTGGGAGGAATAAAACAATTGATGAGTGAGATCTGTCTGGAATAGAAACAGATCTGATGCTCTGCCTCGCTTTAGGAGACGGGTTTACGTTCATGTTTGGATCTGGAATAAATCTTCATAGTTCTGTTTTGACATATTCTTATGCATGTTTGGACCCTTCACTATTCTTGATTTGTTTCTCCTCCCCAGTGTATAAAAGAAAATTGAAAGAAAGGTCTGAAAATTTGCCATCATTATTTGTGAAGTATATCATTATTGTTGACTAGCTGCTATAGTGTACTTTCTGCTTTGCAGCATTATGTATCCAGACTGTTGTTTAGTAATAAGGGAAAATCTATTCGTACCCGCCCCTCACATAAGTGAGGGGCCCACACCACTGGCCCACCTTGAATTAAAAAATTCTGCACCCCCCCCCTATTGTGAGGGGGGCAGTGGGGCCGGGTGACCCGGAGTGTAAAACTCCGGGTACCCATAGCAAGGTCCTAAGTCAAACTCCTCCACTTTATTTTTACCACCTCACCAATCTGTAAAAAAATGGGGGGCAGTGGGGCCGGGTAAACCCCCAGGTACGTATAGCACGGCTCTAGCAATGATTTGCTTTACGCTGGTGGTATACCGGGATGTTAACAGTTTTAGTACGATGTTCTCAGTTAAGAGAACTCTGTGCAATAACTGCAAAAGGCCTGGTCATTTTGCCAGTGAATGCCCTAATGTGACCATCTGTCACAATTGTGGTCTTCCTGGGTGAGAATTCTTTTAATCCCTATCGACTTAATTCTAGTTTAGATTTTTTGCTAATCTATTGTAGAAATTCTTTTTTCTTTCTTTCTTTCTTTCTTTTTTATCCGATTTAATGTTTCTCAATACAAAACATTCCTCCAATCCCAAGAAGGATTAACGTTACTCTTTTGTCTTTGCTTTTGTTTCTTCATAAATTAATTCAGGCATATTGCATCAGAATGCTCGACGAAATCTCTTTGTTGGAACTGTCGAGAACCTGGCCATATGGCTGGCAATTGTCCTAATGAGGGTATCTGCCATACTTGTGGTAAGGCAGGACACCGTGCTAGGGACTGCACTGCTCCACCATTGCCACCTGGTGATCTGAGACTCTGCAATAACTGCTTTAAGCAAGGCCATATGGCGGCTGACCACACAAATGACAAAGCCTGCAAGAACTGTTGGAAACCAGGTCATCTCGCCCGTGATTGTCAGAACGATCCTGTCTGCAATTTTTGCAACATATCTGGGCACGTGGCTAGAGGTTGCTTAAAGGGCAATATCCTTGAAGATAGGGGTGGATTTCGTGGAGGTGGATATCGAGATATTGTGTGTCGGAAGTCGGAACTGCAACCAGGTAGGGCATATGAGCTGGGATTGTATCGCCATGGCTATATGTCTTAACTGTGGGGGAAGAGGACACATGGCTTTCGAGTGTCCGTCTGGGAGGTTCATGGACCGCTTTCCCAGAGGGTATTGAAATTGGAAGAGATCTGTGGCTCGCGCAAGGCAAACCACATTACTCTCTTTACTTTTGTTATTTGAAGTGAGATTGTTGTTTTCATCTTTTAGAGTGATTTAAGGTTTGAACTCCGCTGATCTTGACTTTGTTCTTGAAAAACTGTTCTGATTGTAGTTGTACTATTTTCAATTAAGCTCGTTCATTATTGAATACTTAATAGCCCATGTGCGGTGCCATAAATGTTGCATGGTGCGTGTAATTTTGTGATATTCTCGATAGTATGTGGAGGTTATGATAATAGGACACACGATTCATTTGCGAGTGTTCTTTAGGCAAAGTTGGTACGTGGTACTCGACTTGATTGGACATTATAACAAGGGAAAATTGTGGCATCGGTTTCTAACCATTTGACTTTTAAAAGTCTTTATTCTAACTTTCATTTTGTGTCAATGGAGGTTTAAGATTCAGACCTTTGAGGAATTAGTAGTTATGGTCCAAATGGATGGAAATTTATTCATTTAACCGTTAGTTGACTAAGAAAAGTAAATTTTGACCAATTTTGATTAAATTAAATAGGGTAAAATCGTAACTTTGAATATTTACAAATATTGACAATTAAAAAATAGAACAAAAAAATAGAAATTTATAGGAGTGTTCAAAAGTTCCGAACTGAACGGTTTTTTACAAGTTAAATACCTGAACGGGTATCCGAATCGAGAACCGATGGGTATGGGTCGGGTCTAAACCAAGAATCGAAGAACCGAATGAGAATCGAAACTAAATAATTTTTTTATTTTATTTATTGAATTAATTAAATTAAATTATTTTTTTCTAAATAAATTAACAAATTAATTAATTAAATCCGATCATTTCATAATTTTAAGCTTTGGACCTCAATTTTTTAATATGGATCACCGACATTTTAATATCAATATATACTTTTTGGTATTTGTATGCATTGAATTAAATGTTATTCGACATGTAGTTATTTATATATTTTTAAATTGAGCTACGTTAATTTGTAAAAGTTACGAATGAAATGNATTAGATCATTTCATAATTTTAAGCCTTGGGCCTCAATTTTTTAATATGGATCACCGACATTTTAATATTAATATCTACTTTTTGGTATTTGTATGGATTGAATTAATGTTATTTGACAGCTAGTTATTTATATATTTTTGAATTGAGCTACGTTAATTTGTAAAAGTTACGAATGAAATGTCATTAGTTATATTTACGTAGTGTTGTTGTAAATGTTATTAAATTTAATTATGACATGGAACCGAAAGGAATTGAACCGAACCGAACCTGAACGGTTCCATAATTATATTTGGACCCGACAGGTCCATTTATTAAATACCCGAAAAATTGTGAAACCGAGCAGAATCGAACCGAACCGAACTGAACCGACTCACGGATAGCCTTAGAAATTTACCCAACACCCCCACCCACCTCATCTTCTCCAACGCCAAAAATTATCAAAGAAAAGTGCCTCTGCTCTTCACGTGGAACACTAGCATGGAACCCCATCCTACTCTCCGCTCTTCGCTAAAATCATCCAAAACAACATCTTATTACAAATCATAAAGACGCGTTTCAAACAATAAAGAAATATAAATCGGGATTGAATTCTTACAACTTCTAATTGAGATTTGAGGTTTGTTTCTACCATTACCATAAAAGGTTGTGAAGATTTTTGGCCATGGGCCTAGAAGGCTGTGAAGATTCTTGATTCAAAACCAAAACCCAAGATTTTTGCTGAAGATTCTTTATTCAAATTTTCTATTTATGGAGACGTGGAAGGTTGTCAAAATTTTTGGTAAAAGATTCAAAGGCGTTTCTTTAATGGGTTTTCATTTTGTTTTTATTAAGTTTTGAGGTTATGGTTTTGAAATTAGGTGATATTGTGTTGTCGTTTGAGATTTGTGTGGCAATGGTGATGATTGTGGTAGTGCAGGTGGCGTTGCGGTACTGATAGTGGCCGTGGCCATGGTTGGAGCGACATCGTGTTGGTGGATGGAGGTAATCGGCCATGGCAGAAAATTAGTCTCGTCGATCAAGGAAATTGAAGATGTATGTGTTGGGGTAGATTTCTTTCTTTCTTTAGTTTTATTTTAATTGTCAATATATGTAAAATAATCGGAGTTATCATTTTCTCCCTTTAATTTAGTCAAAATGGGTTAGAGTCTACTTTTTTTGGTCAACTTTGGACCTTAGCTGCTAATTTCTCAAAGGTTTGGAATTTTTGTTGGCACAAATTGAAGGTTAAAATAAAGTCCGTTAAAATTTAAAAGTTTAGGGATTGCTGTTGCAATTTTCCCTTATAATGATATCGTGAAAAAGATTTCAATTTATTTTTTATTTTCTTAATATTGTTTAGTATTATACTGTCAGTCTTACAGTGCAAATTAATGGAGTTTGCAAGGAAACAGAGGTGTAGACTGTGTAGTAACAAGATTAAGCCCTCGTTTAACACCCATTCATTTCTCTTTCTCATTCTCATTCTCATTCTTATTTTTCATTTCAACCACACATTCTCCTAATAAAATAATATTACACACAAATCAAAAACTTTTCATCACTTTTCCACCACACATTCTTACATCAATCACTATTCTAAAAATTATTTTCAACCCAAAATGGGTTTCAATCTCTTTCTCTTTCTCTTTCTCATTCTCATTTTTCATTTCAACCACACATTCTCCTAATAAAATAATATTACACACAAATCAAAAACTTTTCATCACTTTTCCACCACACATTCTTACATCAATCACTATTCTAAAAAAAAATTTCAACCCAAAATGGGTTTCAAACAGGGACTAAATTGAATTTTCCCTTTTCTTATCCAGGGCCAAAAAGAAGAGCACAATATAATAAAACAGTATTTTACTTGTTTATTCGAGCGTGTTCGACGTAAATCTTTTGAGAATAGATTTAATGAAAAGTGATATTTCTTGATAAAGTTTAGTAGAATGTGTATTGAAAATAAATTTGCAAAAATATGAATTTTAAATAATTTATATCAAATTCAGCAAACATTTTCATATTTTAGTAGTGATTTGCTTTTTCTTTATTGATCAATAAAAGTATATATTAATTTTTATTTATTTACAAGCGATTTTTTTAAGCATAGCCAAACGTGCACTTTATTCTCGACATAATTAGATTTTGTATAAATTAAAAGATCGAAACTTTTCCATGGGTAGTTAACTCGAAGAATAAGCCCGTAATATTTTTTCGTCATCCTCGCTTGTTAGATAAGAGAAGAATATGAGCATAACGTGCCTTTACAAAGAAGGTAGCTCGACGATAGTGCAAGTGTGTAACATAACAAAAAACAAAATAAAGTTAAAAAAAAAAAAAAAGATATTCGTGCCTGCCCTTTTAATTGTCTTGGGTTAAAAGAGAAGAATATTATCTCTTTGCCTACTTGCAGAAAATTTAGCGGCCACTCCTATCATTTTATCACTTTTACAAACAGTTCTCCTTACTCATCAAGCTACTGTAGACACCGTGCATTACACGCAAATATTGGATTTTCTTCTTTTAGATACTAGCTTTTAATTTTGTTTGGAAGGTTAGGGTAGGGGTGGCAAAAAAGCTCGTCGGCTCGGGCTCGGTTAGAAAAAAGCTCGAGCCGGGCCCGGCTCGGGCTCGGTTACAACGAGCCGAGGCTCGGGCCGAGCCTCATTTTTTTTGTTGGGCTCGACTCGGCTCGGGCCCAAAAAAGCTCGGTACAAAAAGCTCAAGTTAGACCCAAGTTTTTTTTATTTAATTTATAATATGTAAAAATGGTCCAAAATTTAAGTTTTTTCAGTAAAAAATGTACATTTGCCATAAAAATAAAATAAAACTCGAGCCGGCCCGGTTC
>CAIGRO010037594.1:0-18115 GCA_903798355.1 Fraxinus baroniana | reverse complement strand
AATTGAGGTTTTTTTATTTGATAATTGAAGGAGAATTTTGTCATTTTGCCAACTAAAATATTTTGCTTTACTTTTTTTATTTTTATTATTGGTCAAAGGCCATTTTACCAAATACATTGTCCAACTAGGCTAAATGGCCAAATTCCCCTTTTTTAAAAGAGTTTTTGGAAAATAGTAGACGAACGTGGGCGTAATTTTGGACTTACCGTAATGTTCTTAACCACATATTGAGAAATATTAGCATCAAGACAACACTTAAATTGTTAGTTATATTTCTTTTATATAGACATTGAGAGAGACAACTGACTAATTTCAAGTTCAACGATAAATAAATTTAGCGGTACCATTTTTGAACAACTTTCCAAAAATCAACTTCAATTATGCTGTAAAAATGCTTCTTTTTTTTTTTTTTTTTTTTTCATGCCAACCTTTAATTAACATGATTCAACCTAAATTAGATAGATATATGCCCCATTAACAATAAAATATCAAGTATTGAGGCTCGAATAAGTATATAAAATACGCTTATTATGAACGACAAGACCATACTTTCCGCCACAGCCCTTTTCTCAACAAATTGTTTCCCCACTTGATGCTCTTCCAGACAAATGAATCACCACCCATCACCAAGGTTTCTAAAATTTCATGACCACGATAGTATTTACTATTGTGAAGGCACGCCAATGACTCGCAGTTATGCCGCATCAAGAAGAAATGAAGAAGAGCTAACTCGTAAACATGAACAATCACTTACTATTTGACATCAACTGCCATGCTTGTTTCACAACAATGCTTTATTAAAGCTTCGCAAGTCACGAAATCCAATTCCTTCGATACATTTGGCCATGCATAATTGGTTCTAATAAACCTAAGCGATGCTATATGATATAAATTGTGGATTACGATGATCGATCAATTGAATACAATAGTTTGACCGTCGCCATGCTAGCTTGACTACTGTTATGCTAGCTCGACTATCTATAACAGCTTGATTGTCGCTATGGTTGCTTGACTATCATTATGGTAGATAGACCACTACTACCCCAATTATCGTGACATATTTTAAATGATTGAAAATCGTTTGACGGTTATCACTGATTCCATTACCCAATTTGTAGGTGGAGGTTAACTAGGCATGAAGATGAAAACCGTCGAGTGGGTGTGTTGTATTGGACACGTGGACGATAACAGTTTAACAGTTACATAGCACCACGTGTCTATAAATACTTCATAGGCATGTAAGGTATGAAGAACTTTTTTTTTTATTTCCAACACTTTTTCTTCCATTCTCTCGCTTTTCTTTAAATAAATCATCGATTGAAAAATCACTATTACACACCCTGGAGGTAAAACGGAGGAGAAAGCCCTAACTACTTTTTGTAGGTTCACCGAAGTAGCAAAAGCCACTTCATTTCCCCTAGGCAGTTAGAAGGTCTTATCCTAAATATTTCATGTCGCCGTCTAGGGGAATTCTTTTGAACACATAAGCTACGTCAAAAAGGTGAATTATGAGCAACATACATTTGGTAAGAAATACGACGGAGTCGGAGTCCATCGCTGGGGTCATGATTTGATGCCTTAGCCTCAATATGTAACTCAACCAATTTAGCATACTGGAGACCAATTGGCTCCTATGATGACTCTTTTGCAAAGTCAGACACATAAGTCCTACCACATGATACACATGGACAACCACCCTCAAACGTTTGCCCCCATTATTTAGGAAACGATTGCAGACCAAGGGTCCTATGAAGTATACATCCGCAGTTACCACGTCCAATCTACACTTGGAATGCAAGATGGAGGAAATGATGACCCAAAATATTGATGATGCATTGTCAAGGATGAAGGATAGGCGCATACACATGGTCTTGGAGGAAGATCCCTTCACTTCAAAAATCAAGACAGTCTATCTTGCAAAAGGTTTCAAACAATTGATGATATATGCATATGATGGAGTTACAGATCAGATCGATCACTTATGAACTTTCATTCATTTGATGAGATTGTATGCAGCCCTGGATGTAGTGATGTGTCGATTATTTTTACAGATGCTAAGGAGAGAGGCTAGAGATTGGGTAGCAACCCTGGTACCCCAGTCTATCAAAAATTTTGATGAGCTCTCTAGGAGTTTTGTGACATATTTCTTGAGTAGTAAGAGAAAGAGGAAGACGACCATTAGGTTGATATAGGTTGTTTAGGATAAAGATGAGCCATTACTTGAGTTCTTGGCCAGGTTCAGTAGGGCTACACTAGGCATAAAGGACCTTCAAATGTCTGCCATGGTGACCATGTTAATGAATGGCACTAGGAGCCAGGCATTTAAGATGGCGCTTTCTAAAACCCCCAGAGTCGATGCATAACTTGTTGAAGAAGGGAGCAAATATGTTGACACAGATGAAGTGGAGAGGGTCACAAAAGATCTTCGAGAATGATGAGACCTAGAAACTCACAAGTGAAAATCATACAATGAGCAAAAAGTCTCCGATAAAAACAAGTCAAAAAATGAGCATATGGATAGGGAATATGAATAGGATCGATAGACTATGTAGATGAGGGAATAACTTAAAGCCTTCACTCATTTGAACACTCTACGTGCTAACTTATTGATGGAAATACGATATATGAAAGAGCACAACTGGCCAAAATCAATGACATCTTCTGCTAGCAAGAGAGATAAGAGTTGGTATTGTCATTTCTATAGGGACCATGGGCACAACATAAAAAAATGCTTCCATTTGAAGAGGGAGATCAATCGCATCTTGAAACGTGGGCTCCTGACTAAGTATGTGAAAAATGATCGAAGCAAGCAGAGAGTTGATGACTGTCCCCACCTAGGGCTGGTATTATAAATGTGATTATTGGAGGGATAGCAGTAGGTGGAGATTCTAATTTGGCTAGAAAGAGTTATGCTCTCTCTGTTGGGGTTTGTTCTATTAAGAAGAAGGCGAGATTCAATCATAAAATCACTTTTAGTGAGGAAGATTTAATCTGCGTGGCAACCTCTAATGACGATTCCTTAGTGGTTGTTGATGATATAGCGAATTTCGACATCAAGAGGGTGTTGGTCGATGGCAGTAGCGCATCAAATATTCTTACTTGGGAAGCATTTATGGGGTTGAAAGTTTCTCTAAAAATGTTAAAATATGTGTCCACCCCACTCTAAGGATTTAGAGGATCCATTGTTATACTAAAGGGAATTGTAGAACTTCCTACGACATTAGGCACATACCTTACAAGCATGGTGATCATGGCAAGCTTTTCGATTGTCAATACTCCTATGGCATATAATGAAATTTATGATCGACCTCTGCTAAATGCCATTGGTGCTATTTCTTCAACTTACCACTAGTTATGAAATTCCCAACCAGTCGAGGGATTGGGTGTGTAAGGGGCGATCAACATTTCTCGAGAAAGTGCTATATTGATAGCATACAAGCGAAGGGTGCTTTACCAGTCATGATGTTGGATCTTGAGCTTCCAAGGAGACAAATTGAGCCCCTGACATAAAAAAAAAATTTCGGTGGCAGGAGGACGTGAATTTGGTATGGTCAAATTTGAAGTTAGATGAAAATGAGAAATTGGTGAAGTGCTTATCTTGTAACTTGGATGTCTTCGCCTGGAGCCCAAGTGATATTAAGAGGATGAGCCCATCAATCGCTTATAAAACATCACCTTGGCATTTCACCAGAGGCTAAGCCAGTGACTCTTAGTTGATAGTTGCGTAGGTGATAAGAGAATTCGAAGCAAGAGACGGAAAAATGGCAGCCTATTTGATGAAAGTTAATTACTTGAAAAGAAATATTACAAGTCTCAAGATAACTAATGTTCCTCGTAGAGACAATGAGCGATCAGACAATTTACCCAAGCTTGCATCCTTAAACCCCGAAGAATTTTCCTACCACGAAAAATGTACAAGTCCTGCGATAGCTAAGCATTCTACATATGATCAACATTGTAGACATAAAGCATGAGAAAAGTTGGTGGACCCATTGATCGACTATCTTGTAGAGGATAAATTGCCAAAAGTGTTTCAGAGGCGAGGAGGTTGAGAGTTCGAGCAGCCCGTTCACTATTATTGATGGACAACATTATAAACGAGGTTTCCCCATGCCATACTTGAAGTACTTGCACCCAACTCAGGCACGTAAAGTGTTATTCGAAGTAAATACGGGAATTTACAGCAATCATCAAAGAATGGCTACCCTCGCATTCAAAGCTCTAGGATGAGGTACTATTGACCTACTATGAAGGAGGAGGCCAAAAAGTTGGTACGAAAGTGTGATGCATGTTAACGCCATGAGAATCTAATTATATTCCAGTCAAGTAATAGTCAGCCATCTTGGGGTATGTCCTTTTTTTCAATGAGAAAATGATATTTTGGGGCCTTTGCCTGTGGCTAAAGGGCAGAGTAAATTCTTACTAGTCGCCATTGATTATTTTACCCAGTGGGTGGAGGTAGAACCATTGGCCACAATCACGATGACTAAGGTGTAGAGTTTCACGTGTAAGAATATTATATGTAGGTTTGGCATACCAAGAATCATCATTACCAATAATGGCAAACAATTTGACAACCACAGCTTCAAAGCTTTCTGTGGAAGCTATCACATAGATCACATACTTACTTCCGTTGCTCACCTTTAGTTGAATGGGCAGGCGGAAGTAACAAATTGAACTATATTGTGGGATTTAAAGACTAAATTGGAAAAGAGAAGAAGTTTTCGGTAGACGAATTGCCTAACGTACTATAGGCGTATCACACGATCCCAATGGAAGTACCATGAAAAACACTTTTCAAGCTGTCTTTTGGAATGGAAACAGTTGTCCCTGTAGAAATCCTAAATGAAACAGACAGAATGAAATTCAAGCAGCTCGACATCACGGCTAACAGCGTAGAACTCGACCTACTTGAGGGGATGAGAGAGAAAACAATCGTGAAGATGGTGACTTATAAGTGAAAGGCCGTTGAATTCGTTAATCGAAGGGTGAGATCAAGGGTTTCTCAGCTAGGAGATCTCGAACTAAAGGATACAGCAGCAACAAAGCACCCTCTACCTAAGCTCGGTCAAATTAAGAATGACCATACGAGGTGATTTGCAGCCTTGGAAGGGAAGCCTACTGCCTCAAAGACTTGGAAGGAAAACCACTAGGCTATAGAATGCCGAACATCTCAAAAATATCATAAATAGGTCATCAAGTATGAAGTTAAAATTATATGATGTGTCTTGTAAATATAGTTGTTAGGATGTTTTTATCAATTTTCCTCATGTAATGCTTGCTGTAAGCATGCCCTATTGTAATTATTCGTACTATTTAAAGGAAAGCGTAGATGGCGACAGATGATAAGGGTACTAAGAAAGGGCCGACCTAGTTGGGACGTCCTGATGCACTATTGAGTCCCTAAATCCAGGCAAGTTACATGTCAATGCTAGACTTTGATTTATAATTGATTGAAACATGGGCTCAGACTTCTCCCAACACTTTAAGGTTGTTCTACGATTAGCAGTGAGCAACAAAACAAAAAAACTGGTTAGCTCAAAATCGCTCTACGATATAGTGGTGAGCTTTCAAAACACAAAAATGGTTAAGGCCAAAAATTACTGGACCTTGCATTCTACACTTCAAGGTTGCTCGACGTGATAGCGGTGAGTATTAAAACCAAAAATTGGTTAGCTTGAAATTATTCTACAGTCTTGTGATGAGCTTTCAAAATAAAAAAAATGGTTATGGCTCAAAATTACTATACCTCGCGCTATACACTTCAAAGTTGCTCGATGGGATAATATTGAGCAATAAGACCAAAAAATTGGTTAGCCCAAAATTGCTCTACATTTTAATGGTGAGTTTTCAAAACAAAAAAAAATGGTTAAATCCCAAGAATATTAGACCTCACGCTCTACATTTTAAAAGTATTAAAAAGACCAGTCAACGAACAATAAACCAAAAATTGGTTAGATCAATTATCATCAATTAAAATTGGGAAACCAAGTTTAGCTATCCAAACTCGAAATTACGTCTATTGCATAGTGATCGATGCACGTAAGTTGACCGCATAGCGATCAACTGCACACCGTCAGTAGCTATGAAGTCGTCCGCGCACTCGTCGACCGCTGCACCCATTTACTATTATGTCGTCAAGCAAGAAGAGTTGAGCGAGAATAAAGGGCCTAACTTCTATACATTTGGTGTGTAATTTTAATATGCTAATGTGATGGTTCATCGAGCCAAGTAAAAAGAAAAATGGGAAGAAAATCGAACGCATGTCAAACTATAATCATTTTCTGAAAAAGAAATCAACCACAATAGATGGAAAATATGATATGCAGTCCACATCACAGACCAAAAAAAGATACTAGTAGTCGAATGATAAAAAGAAATAACAATGAAAAATGCAACTAAATAGTGAAAAACTAAGTCACTTGGGGTGTGAGGTCCCTCCACTCCATTTTCTGGTGCCTATGTATATCCATGTGTCTTAGTCTGCTTAGCTATTTTTTCCTTCTCTCTATGTTGTGATAGAAATTGGTTGAGTCAAAAGGATCGATAGACGGATGTGGTATCCATTCCTTATTAAAAGCGATATAGGTCGCCATCATTTTTGCCCCGTGTGCATTCATGTCATTAACATATTTTGAAGAAGCCTTGTATCGATCTACTTTATCAATTAGAGTATCAATCTCCTTTTTCTGTTCACTAACTTGGGACTCCTGCACACTGATTCGGGACTTTATTTCCTTATTGCTAGCCTCAACAGCATCGAGATACTTCTTCGAGGTTGGATTTTTCTTCTTGAAGTTGCTCACTTCATGTTCATATCCTCATTGAGACTTTCAACTCTGTCATTAGAAGGCAACTTGCCCTAACAAGTGAAGCTTGCAGAGTCAAAACCCGTTAGACAAATAGGAAAGCAAAGTATAATTGTCAGGCAAACTCAAAGATGTGAATATAAGAAAAAATGAAGAAGCAGAGCAAGAAAAAAACATTCTGTTGTAGACTATTAGGACCCTCTCTACATCATCCACTATGCGCCTAGCCAAAGTTCTAGCATGATGAAAGCATCAACCATATCAACTTCCCGTTCACCTTGAGTCAGAGAAAATCTAAGATCTAGGAGTGGAGAACCTTTCCTCTCAAGCTTAACCTCATCACGACTTGAGCCGCCCCCTCCAACTTCAGGCGGTGGGATGACTCCCATAGGCCCATCCAATGGCTGTGGAGATCTCCGTCAGTACACTTTTCTTTTCCCTCGCCCACAGCCTTTTTTCTGAGGAGGTATGAGACAACCCCTCATCACTTTCTGGCTCAGACAACAAGCTCAAAACTTCTTCTAAGTCGAAGTCCATACCTGCATACACACATAAAGCTTATCATGCACAAATAATAATAATTGAATATAAGTACAATATGAAATTAAGAGCAATAAATAAGGGCCTACCAATAGGTCGATCGATCCCCCAACATCACCATCTCTCTCATTGTTAAAACTTGAGATAAAAGGGGTGCAAAAGGTGGTAGGCAAGTCAGCTACTGAATTTGAGAATTCAAGAGGGGAGTAGGCTCAACATGACTATTGAAAAGGTGAACTTGTGGGAGTTTCCAATAAGCATTGAATGGAAATTGGCCTTCGGAAGGTCGGACGAAGAAGAACCAAAACTTTCACCCACTATTAGAATTTCTATACTTAGGAATATGAAGAGAAACCCCAGTAGTGAAGTAGACAAATGCTTTATATTAGGGTAGATTGTGCAATTCAAACACACCTAAATAGGTCGATGAAGGACATAATTTTTTCACTAAGACAAAGGTATAAGAAGTTTCCTCTAAACATTGGGATTTATCTGATTGAGAACAAGATGGAATTCGTTGAAGATTGAGACAAAGAAATAATGAAGAAAAATCTTAAACCTCCGTAAAAAAATCTTTGTACAAAGCAATCTTGTGAAGATCTAATTCCGTATATATATAACCAGCAATCACGCTGGTCGATCGACCCATCGAAAGATGGGTTGGTTGGTCCCTCCACCTCTACTCTCACTTTCAAATTTGCTCTTGCCCCTACTGACGTGTAAGAAAGTGATTTTGGATTTTTCGGCTAGAAGATGATAACGAGGATTAAATAAATTTGTGCATTGGAAAGTAACAACAAACTAATGGAGTTTCAAGAAAAATGAGAGTGGAAGAGAAAATTACCATGGGGATGAAGAAGGTGGAAGAAGTGCTTGGGGTTTGCAAGAAGGAGAAGATGTAAAGAAAAATGTTGTAGAAGAAGTGCTTAAGGTTGCAAGAAGGAGAAGATGTAAAGAAAAATGAGACTTTCCTCCCTTTATAAAGAAAATTTTTTGGGTTGCCAAAAGCCCAAACCCATAAATTGACCTACTTGTGGATTAACCAGCGTAAAGGGCAATTGAGTCGGTAATCATTTGCCATTTGACACAATCTACCTATTTACGCCCCATCAATAACATTAAAAAAAACCTTGCAACGTATATGAGTAAAGATGCTATCTCTTAACGATAGCTATCGACAAGAGGTAGATAGACTAGTGAAGCTATATGGTATAAATTGTAGATCATGATGGCCGATCAATTGAAGACAATAGTATGTCTACCACCATGCTAGCTCGACTTTCTAAGCTAACCTGATGTCGCTATACTTGCTTGACTACATTTATGGTAGACAAACCACTACTATCTTAATCGCTTGGACATACTTTAAATTGATTGAAAACCATTTGACGGTTATCACTGATTCCATTACCCGATTTGTAGGTGGAGATTAACTATTTAGCATGTGGATGAAAACTGCATAGTGTGTGGGCTTGTTGTATTGGACACATGGACGATAACCTCTTAGCGGTTACATAGCACTAGGTGTCTATAAATACTTCACATGCAAGCCAGGTATGGGGACCTTCTTTTTTTCCAAACACTTTTTCTAGCATTCTCTTTCTTGTCTTTGAATCATTCATCTACGAAAAAAATCACTAATATAAGCGCTAGAGGTAAAACGAGGGAGAAAGCCCCATTCTCTTTTTGCGGGTTCACTGAAATAGTAGAAGCCACTTTATTTCACCCAGGAAGTCAGGAGGTCTTATCTTAACTATTTCAGCAAGCAATTTTTCGCCAATCAACTCCGCCTTCCCACTAGAATATGATTGTAAGATAATGATATCATGGTATAAAGATGCTGCTAATCTTAATAAACTCATGATGAAAACAATCGACGAAGCCACCCTTTAACCTTATTCATATCTTCTCTTTTATAGATGCAAATGTTTGATATTTATTCTGACCCACCATCAAAGGTTGTCCTAAGTATGTACCAAGATTGTTTAGATTTTCAATGCCACACTGTTTGAATATCTTTCCGAATCAGGAACATTTGTGATAAAGGGAGGGAGGGAGCCTCACAATCTCAATTTCTATTACGAAGAAACATGATGGAATCACTTGCAAAAAGACAGGTGACTTATTCGCAGCCACCTCGTGAACATTGCATCTCTACTGTTGTGCAGAATCTTCGAGAGGTATTGATTCGGGCATAGAAAAACCAACCAAACGAACACCAATCAATAAGTTTGACCTAAATCAAACCAACACATTGATTACCTCAATCATCACCCACAAACAAGAAAGGTGGTGGTAGTATTTTCAAGCCACAAAGGTAGGAAGGAAAAGTGTAAGACAAAGGTTGAACCTCTCCACACTCCGCTGCCTCCCTCCATGGTTTTCTCTCCATTGTCTTGCACAATACACACACCACATGACACATGCATGAATGAAAATTTAGATATATAGTCATTTAGTTAAGTCAATCAATTGGACCAAATACTCTTCACCCAATAAAGCCCAACAACCCTCTTTAAATGGACTGTGGCTTAAATAGGCCAACTTTATCCAAAACAACAAATCCAACTCATGGGCCCTTCAAAAGTTTCTCGTTTCTTAGTCGAGCCTTGTCTATTGTGTTGATAAATTATTTGACATTTGTTTTCAATCATCGCTCGAATTTATTTGGTATCAAAACTCTACAAATCTCCACTTTAATACCCAATCAACATGCAAATAAGAAAAACACAAAACTAATACTTACATAATTAAGGTAACCAAATAAAATTGGTTGATATTAGATTAATATTCAAGTGAGAGATGTTAAGTTGTGGAGTCTAATTACTGTCGTTGTACAGAGGCCATATGGTGATTGACCTTTGCACTTGTAATTTTGATTTTGTCCTAATTTTTCTAATAAATAGAGACGATTTTGTATCATGAAAAATAGAGAAATGTTAGAGAAAATAGGGTGTGGCTTTTTATTTTTTCTCATCATAGTGAATTATTGCGATGGATGAGAATGTAATCTTACATTGAGTAAGTTTTCATAAATTTTGCACGTTCTTTTATGTCTTTATTTCTTATTTCAATATTATTATTCTTCTGGTATAAAATTATGATTTTTAATTCGTAACATCAATGTCCATATAGTTATTTGAAAAATGCTATTTGTATATCGAGATTGACACCCAGGTGTAAAAGTAGCACAACCCTAATTATTTTACATCAATGTTGTATTTCTATAATATTTATAACTTATATAGATATGGACATCCACTTAATGTCTATTATGATATTTCCTCTTGGATGTCTATTATACAAAGAAAATGCATCACTAAAATTTTACCGGAAAAAATTGTGGGAAAAACATTAGTGGAGAAAATGTACATAAGGCTGTCGAATGCATCTTCATTAAAAGACGGTTCGAAACCAACGAGACAATTTCGGTAAAAAAAGAGAGTACCACGTATATAAATACTCACCTCGTAATAATATCACTTGAGATCTTTGAAACAATATTCAAATATTGCTTTCCAATTTTCTAAAATATTATAGTAGGCAATTCATTTGTGAATGTCTGCTAATTATATAATGCTCATGATAAAAATATGAAGAAAAAATGTTGATAAAAATATGATGAAAAAATGTTGGGACACATGGACAATGATATTTTTAACTTTTAATACAATTAAAATGTGACACAACAAACGACAACAATGTTGAGAATATAATTACTATTGTAAAATTGTGATTCAAGTACTATAATACAGAAGATTGAAAGAAGTTGTCGTCAGAATAATAGGTTGTGGACCTACTTGTTACCTTTCCAATAAAATGGGGACCTATCTGTAATATATCATCCCATCATCCAAACTCCCAAATCCTCGGAGTCAACTAAAACGTAAAAAGTATACTGCTAAAGAAAATAAAAGCAATTTAAAACTAAAACCTTATCTTCTCCATTTCTGTCCCTATAAACCACAATAACAACCGAAGAAAAGCAGAAAAAAAGCAATCAATTTAAGAAAAACAATAAAATACAAAAGCTATTGAATTATTGAAAATATGTTTGAAACTGTTTATAAATAATTTAAATATTAAAAAAATAAAAGTAATCAATTTATAATCATGATTCATGAGCCAACTCTTGAAGTATTTCCTCAACAGTAAATTCATCCCAAAGATGAAAGAACCAAGATTCTTTTTTCCATTTTCCCATCAAAACACCAGCCCCAAATATAGATAGCATAGCCTCAATAAACTCAAGAAACAATAACAATGGCAGTAAGAGGGCCAATAACATGGATAAGCATGACATCTTCTTCTTCTACAGTGATTACTTCTGCTTCTTCAAGCAATAGAGGGGTGATTCTCGTGATGACACAAGTTTTGGGACCATCTTTCTTTGGTAATGGAGGTAATTCTTGTTCTTACTACTACTCAATGCTGTATTAGTTTGTGTTTTTCTGTTAATTATGTAATAGGAGCAGGCACTTTTCATTATTCGCCATTTACAATAACGAGTCTCTGTCAATTTGCAATCTTGATACTTAAGAGATGGGGAATCGGTAATGCCACAGCAAGGGTACTCTTTTTAACTACAAAGTACTCCTTTTCACTGTTATTTCCCTCTGAAACGTGGCTCCGATGTTGCTTACATGGTTTACTGTGCTAAGGTTATTTCTTTTACCAGATTCGAATCTTTTTTATATGAAGACTGGATTGTTAATGTGATGTAGGAACTTGGTAACACAATGAATTTGTTATGGCAGTAGTGCTGTTTTTGCTGTGATTTGAAATAGTTGACTGCTGACAATGTCCAGGATTAATGATGTTTGAAGGGTGGGAGATAGATTTGAGACTGAAAACGTAATTGAACTTTGTTGCTTAATTCGTAAACCCATTGAAATTGAAACTGAATTGCTTAAATTTACACCATAAGATCTCCCATGGCTCCCATGTTCTTTTGTCATCAGTCCAACCCCATTATTTGTTCCGTTGACACCTTATACCATTGATACCAACTGAAAAAGTTTAGTTTTAGTAATAGCAACTTTGTGTTCTTTGGGTTGTGATTCACCCTCGTATTGATACGATACTAGAAGGAGATTTATAGTTGATTTTTTATGGTGAAAGTAGTTATTCCCCTGCCTGTAATGTCAAATCAGCCTCATTGCGGACTGAATCCTTAAAATAAGCCTGACACTTTTCCTTTTGTTTGCGAAACTGGGAGAATGTCCACTGCTTAGTTTTGGAGGAGTTCAACACTTTTCCTTTTGTTCGCGATACTGGGAGAATGTCCTCTGCTTAGTTTTGGAGGAGTTCTAACCATGGCAGTAATGATTTTTTGTTCCTTTTATATATCTCAATACTGAAAAGATTTTTGGTGCACTACTGGTCTTGAATATGCACTTAGAAAGTGGCTAAAATGTGCATATAATATTGAATATTACATGCTGAAAAATAGGGTTTCAAAAGGAACAGATCTAGGATGGCTTCTGAGGAAGATCCAGATAAAAGCCCAATTATAGTGCATTAAGATGTATTGTTATTGTTGGAGCTTGAAATGCACTGAAGTGAACTTTTTGAGGCTAACACATAACATATTGAGTTTATGTCATTTTTTGATTGTTAAGAGATAAAATCCTATATCGAATAAAAGTAAATACATAGACCAACTTATAAGGGTTTGGACTATTTCTCTTAATAAGGTTGACCTTTTAAGATGGAACTCGAAGTCTTAATATAATATTAGAGTCCATTAAATTTAATGAGCGATTCGATCCTATTAAGACTAAAAAAATAAACATGTGGATTTCAAGATTGGATTGCTCTAAGGAGCCACCATCTTGAAAGGACATGTTAAGGGATAAAATTCCACATTAAATAAAAATGAAAACATAGACCAACTTTGAAAGGTTTGAGTTATTCTTCTTAATAAGATTGACCTTTTTAGCCTTAATAATCACGAACCATGCTCTTTATATCTATGCTTATTGGTGACGGAGTAAAAGTTCTAGATGCAAGTATATAATGGCAATGGGCTGCACAATCATAGTTCAAATCGTGGAACAAACTTTAAAGTTAATTTAAAACGTGTTCATTTATGTATTACTCAATAGAGTGGTGACGAAGAAGATGGTCCATGTCCAGTCCCTCATAATTATGATATAAATTTTGTTGAGTTGAGCTTGAGTAGTTAGGTTGATGGGTTCATTTGCCTAACTAATAATATAATTATTTTACACCAATTCTTACTCATTAGTGTTGAACTGTACTGAAAGTTTATATTTATTTTGCATGTTGGATTGCCTAGTTTCCTTAGGCAAATGGGTTGTTCTTGGTAAGCTCAGATGTTTCTTTATGGACTATGTTTGAAATACATTCTCTAATTGTTGCTATCATTTTTGTTCTTAATTTTGCTTTCTATTTGTTTTATTCCCCTATATTTAAGTTAAATGCTTAAACTACAATTCATTTTTCTCTTTTGTAGTGAGGACTTCAAAAATTTCAGGAATACAGCTATCTTATTCAAGTAGATCAAGATGTTATAGTCAAGGTGGGGGTGCCCTCGGTGCTCAGATGAACCTTTTTGATCGATTTGCAAGAGTTGTCAAGGTCGTTTGGCGTTCTTACCATTCTTGCGAGGACTGTTCACTTCAGTCAGAAATCATTGAAATGTTATTGACTCTATATTATCTATTTCATGTGTAGTCATATGCAAATGCTGTAATAAGCTCCTTTGAAGATCCAGAGAAGATTCTGGAACAAACTGTGAATGAGATGAACGATGATTTGATCAAGATGCGTCAAGCTACAGCACAAGTATATTCCCTTATAAACTCTTGTTTTTCCTTTTCCCTTTTATTTCAGGGTAAAAACTAATTCCTGTATGTGCTTAACCAAGATTACACTTTCTCTGTTTATTTTTTATTGAAATGAGAAAAATACTAAATCTAGGAGTTTGTAAGGAGTCAACATATTGGGGGAAAGGAAGTGAAAATTTCAGCATTCTTCTTTCTTGTAGGTTTTGGCTTCACAGAAGCAATTGGAGAACAGATACAAAGCTGCACAACAAGCTTCTGAAGAGTGGTAAATTCCCAGGAATTCCTCATTGAACTCATTTTGTTATAAAGAAGGCACATTTTTATCCTTCAGTTTAATCGCAGGTATCGTAAAGCACAACTTGCTCTTGGAAAAGGTGAAGAGGATCTTGCTCGTGAAGCTCTTAAACGTAGAAAGTCTTATGCGGCAAGGAACTTAGGAAAAAAAAAGGAAATATTGTGGCTCAAAAAACAGTTATTAGAGTTTCCAAGGACATATTTATATCAGAAACCTTTTGTAAGCTGCATCATATTGTATTTGCAAGGGAGTTGGTATCTAACGTTGGATTATGTTAGCTAATGATATGAGTTGTTGCAAAGACCTCAAAAAGATACAGTGATACACACTGTTAATTACACACACACACACACATTGATCATTGATTATTGCTTTCTGAAGTTGGAAACCGTGAAATGAACTGGGCTAATGATCCTTATCCCTAAGTAAAGCTCAATGGAGAATAGATAAATAATGCAGCTGACCCTTGAAAGGATGATTTTTTTTATTTTTTTGTATAGATGCATGAACTAGTTTATGGATCTTGGATAACTGGAACGAGGGGATCCTTATCCAATAATTAATACAATTTTACTTGCAAGTTGATTGATAATCTCATCTCATTCTTTTTTAGAGTGAGAGTACATATAATGTGAGATTCTCATCCATTCTAAAAAATCTGGTAAGGCATGATAAAGTACCTTCAAAAGAATTCCAAATATAATGCATGTTTGGGAAATGTTTATAAACAGTTTAGCTATAAATAGATAGAAATGAGTTGTGGTTAAGGGAGTAGTATGTGTTGGTCTCTTGAAATAAGTAAATAAAAAGTGGCTTGAATGCTTATAAACAGTTTATAAACATCAGTCAAACATAGGCATAGATGCCTGATAAATTTTCTGTAGACAGATAGTGTATTAAGAGTGCCTCTAAAAGTGTACATGCCAAACTTTCATGGGTGTAGCTAGTATAGTTGAATTTTGGTTGATGGAGGGGTTCCTTTTTGAAATAAATACTGATCTTTGGTTTGATTTTGTGGGGGGTAAAGCTACCTTTATCTGTAGGCAGATTTCTTTAGGATCCCAACAATGGTTTATTCACTAATCATTTTTTTCAAACTTAGCAACATGGTTGAAGGAGATCTGCTGAGATGACTGGAGCATGGCTGAGTAATTAATATGCAGTATTTTGAGACTGACTTCTCCTTCCAATCCTGCAGGAAAAAAGTTTCTGCTTTTCAAGAGTTTCATCTTTTTATTGCATTGTGTGGTTCAATAGTACATTGCATTTTCTCTGGAAGGATAAATAATAAAATCGTTTGGCAGCAGTAAAGTGGGTGTTGAGTCGTGTTGTTAATCAGTCTACCATGCTTTTTGCAGCAGTAAAGTGGGTGTTGAATCGTGTTGTTAATCAGTCTACCATGCTTTTCACAAATTTACAGGACAATGCAAATTCGTTAAAGGCTCAACTTGATCAGCAGAAGGGTGTAGTCGATAACCTTGTCTCAAATACACGGGTGTGCTGCTATACTTTCTCTGTTTGTCTTCCGCTATATTTTCTTATTTTGATTCTGTTCTTTGAAAGCAATTAGAATTTAATACTAGTTTTGCTGCGTACATATCTGTATTGGCCGTCTAATGAATGTTTCTATTGTAGTAACACTGAAGGTAGAAAGTTTTTGCTAATTATTTTAGATCTATATATTATCATTTGGCAGCTTTTAGAAAGCAAAATACGGGAAGCTAAGTCCAGAAAAGATACTCTAAAAGCACGTGCTCAGTCTGCTAAGTATGTCCCTAACCTTAGTTGTTTGTCAAATTTTCACATTAATTTATGTTTCTTAGTAGCCATGGGGTCACTTTTTCTTCAGGACAGCAACCAAAGTAAGTGAAATGTTGGGGAATGTAAATACAAGCAGTGCTCTGTCAACTTTTGAAAAGATGGAGGAAAAAGGTTACATGCTCCCTTTTCATTCTTATCATTTAGATTTTTACTTGCTCTTCTGCTTCCTAAAGTGTGCATACTGTTTTTGTACTACTACTTGTAGAGAGGAAGTCGAGCTTACTCTTAATTGCAGTTGACATGTATGTGAATACGATGCCTGTAATCCTTCGGCAGCACTACTTATTCAAGAAAATTATGTTGTTAGTATTTCATAATGTTTAAAATTAAATTATGTTAAGATATTATCCATAGATATCACACTTCAATGACTTCATCTATACCATGTCTTGTAAAACCGAATGCCTTGGGAGCTTCAATGAGTTGGAGTTGTGTTATTCTTTTCTCGCATTCGCTATAACTCAAGAATCCCAACTTGATTTAAATTTCTGGTTTCTTTGAAGATCATACCCAGTCTGACATATAGGCTCTTGTTGGCTGCAATTTCAATATTTGGCTCATCTCTATGCAAATAAAATATGTCAACATTTTTTCATGTAGTTTGAACTGTTCTATATTGTTTGATCCACGTGAAGTTTCATTCTATAAAATTTGAATTTATTTTCTTAGTCAATCAAGTCAAGCTTAAAAAATGCCATGATAATTTTAATTCCTCCCTGCCTGCGTCCACATTCTTTTTGGGTGAGAATTCTAGCATTATACCATGGATTTGGGCTAGCTAGAATTCATGTGCTAGCCAAAACACTTAAATGAGCCTGAGAAGATGAGTCCTAGATATGTTGGTACTAATGAGGTGGCTCGGTTTGCCTTGGATCATCTCTAAACTCGTTATTTGATCTGTCATCGTGAGGGCACTAGAGGATTTATTTGATACAAGATGCATTCCTATATTTGTGAAATCACATTTGAGATTAGTTTTGGGATGAGGCAACATACATATATCAGTAATGACTGAAGTTTAACTTGTGAATTTAATTTTGGTTAGTTGAATTAGAAGCCTCAATTTTGATTTATTTTTTAAGTCAATTGTCCAAATCATCCATGTATGTGATAGGACTCTGATTCAAGAAAGAAGAACAGAACTTAAAATGGAGCTTTTGACTGAAATTTCAAGGAAATACAGATAAGAAAATAGCTACGAGACTCTTTCTCTACTCAATTTTTTTGCCTCTTAATCCCCTCTCTTCCACACTTATTTATAAGGCTACTACTAACAGAATTCAGTATTTTTCTAACTGACTCCCAACTGCTGGCAGCATGTCCAGCCTGCTTCCGAGCCCTTCTAGAATAAGTGTGTACGACAGGAGGTCTATCAGTATGTTCCCAAATGGGCCTAAGGTGTGATGGACTGTACTAGAGCCGATTTCAAGTTCTATTAGTATAGGGATCACAATTCACAACCGGATGTCTAATAGGACAGCCCTAGACTATGGAATGTTGCAGAATGAGGATATTGTGTGACTAGTTGAGTACCTTCCTCTCATATGTATAAGACCAAACCTATGCGATTTTTGAAAAAAAAAATAAAAAAAATTGTTACTAATCTTTGCTCTTCATGGACAACTTCTTCAGTCGTTGTGAATGATTTCTTTTCAATCTTTTTGACCTTGGTTCCCTAGGAATACGTTAGAAAATTTGAGAAATAGAACGGTTAAAGTAAAAGAATAAGAAGGATTTTTTCACATGTTGTGTTAGCATCCCACTATTTATAATAAGAACTTAGGAAACCCTAGATATTACATAAAAGACTTAAATACCCTTTAACACTCCCTCTTAAG